>VMBQ01009345.1:0-22510 GCA_007657795.1 Dreissena rostriformis
AAAAATAAATGGAAATTATTCCTTAAAGATATGAATAATTTGTTTTGTTTTTTCTGAAAAAAGAAAGAAAAAAAAGAAACAATACGTATCATACATTATTGTGGACAATTTATATATAATACTGAAAGGCAAATAGCATTCCTACTGAAATGATATTTTTTAAGTAATGAATAATGTTATATATTTATAACTAAAACACATATAACATTGATCATTAGAAAATTAATGAAATTACTTATGAACATATCTGCAATAACTGAAGTTTTAATTTATTCCCTTGAGGAGGCTGACACAAGGACCTCAACAATGAACACAAAATATTACCATTGTGTGTGCATGAAACTTCTACTTCTACAATCTTGAATTCCTCCTCTATGGAGGATTCTGAAAATATAGGTAAAATGGAATAAAATAAGGCCATTCAAACCTACCTCTTCTATTAATAATCATACCAGTCAATGGTGCACAAAGCATGGCTATAATGTTTTCATTTTTTTATCTTGTTAATTTGCTTTACAAAGGGGAAATACTCAATTAGCAGTGATATTGTATTAAGAACTAATAAAAGATTAATTTGTAAATAGTTACATATTCATGCTATTTCATATGCTTAATTTCATACAAGAGGGTTCACAACATTTTCATGTTGCCATTGTGTCATTCAGATTAAAAATAAAACATGGATTGTTGCTTTTCTTAGCCAATATGCTATTTTTGCTAATAGCTAACATCTCACGAGGATTTTTTTGTCATATGCTGGTTGTTTATGTATATTAATTATTGAGATAATCTGCAAACACATCCCCATCCGCAGTTAGGCCTTCAATGGAAACTTAAGGTATGACAGTCAGCACCTAGAATTGTCATTAGTCCATTTAAAAAGGTCCCTTCACCACAGATGTAAAGTTGGAATAAAAATTGATATGAGATCTAGTTAGAGTCAAAAAGAAAAAAACAACAGACCTACATATTTACCTCATTGCCGGAACAAGGCTGATAGATTGTGGACAGTTAAATGTTCAAGAACTTAATCCATAATAATATTAATATAACTATAACAATTTCATAGTTGCATTTTAAAATACAATTCAATACGTTTGACGTAACTGTCCATGTGGATTCTGTAGTAATTTGCAAAACAATATGTAATCAACATAAATGAATTGAAATGATTGTCTAGAGCGAAATTCATTGTGAAACATTCTCAAATTAAATTTATAACTACCTTTTCTTCAAGTGGTGTCAAATGATCTGGCACAGGTCCGCCACCAGTTTGTCCGACTTCCCTTTTCAATTTCTTTTCTTTTGCCTTTGTGGAACTCTAATGAATATAACTTTTTTTTTTTTAAATACACTTAAAATAAAATGTATTTGTATCAATAAATATACATCAATATACAACAGAATTGTCAACATCAAAGAAGTAATTACAAGTTATTAAGACACATGAAATTTACACTGAGGTTTAAAATATTGCATAATTATGTATATGGCATATGGAAAAAAAACTTATGCTTTGTTGAAAAATGAATGAAACAAAAAACACACACACATACAACTTACTTTCAGGTAACATTCATGCAATGTTCTTCCGGGTCCAACTGCATTTATCCTACATGGAATTAAATAACATTGTAAACTTAATCTTTTATCTGAGAAATACATTTTTTATACCACGATACAGTAAGCAGGCACAGAAAAAAACTTTACAACAGGTTGCCCGCACGGGAAACCATCTTTAGAATTTTGGTTGCCCAGCTAGAGTAACGAGCCCAGAACCATGTACTGTACATTTTTTGTCATGAGAATCTAATACCTTCTTGAAATTAAATATAAGATAATTGACCAACAACATTGCTGGCATGACAGACTATTAATGCATTATGTCTTATTATCCCCCGCCAAAGGCCGAGGGATATTGTTTTGGCGTTGTCCGTCCGTCCGTCCGGAACGTTTGTGTCCGGAGCCATATCTTGGAAGTGCTTTGGCGGATTTCATTGAAACTTGGTACGAGTATATATACGCATTAGAGGATGATGCACGCCAAATGGCATTGTACACCATCTGTTAAAAACAGAGTTATGGCCCTTTATATCTTGAAAAAATGCTTTTTACTATAGGCACTTTTGTGTCCGGAGCCATATCTTGGAAGTGCTTTGGCGGATTTCATTGAAACTTGGTACGAGTATATATCCGCATAAGAGGATGATGCACGCCAAATGGCATTGTACACCATCTGTTAAAAACAGAGTTATGGCCCTTTATATCTTGAAAAAATGCTTTTTACTATAGGCACTTTTGTGTCCGGAGCCATATCTTGGAAGTGCTTTGGCGGATTTCATTGAAACTTGGTATGAGTATATATATGGATAAGACAATGATGCACGCCAAATGGCATTGTACAACATCTGTTAATAACGGAGTTATAGCCCTTTGTATCTTGAAAAAATGCTTTTTACTATAGGCACTTTTGTGTCCGGAGCCATATCTTGGAAGTGCTTTGGCGGATTTCATTGAAACTTGGTATGAGTATATATATGGATAAGACAATGATGCACGCCAAATGGCATTGTACAACATCTGTTAATAACGGAGTTATAGCCCTTTGTATCTTGAAAAAATGCTTTTTACTATAGGCACTTTTGTGTCCGGAGCCATATCTTGGAAGTGCTTTGGCGGATTTCATTGAAACTTGGTATGAGTATATATATGGATAAGACAATGATGCACGCCAAATGGCATTGTACAACATCTGTTAATAACGGAGTTATAGCCCTTTGTATCTTGAAAAAATGCTTTTTACTATAGGCACTTTTGTGTCCGGAGCCATATCTTGGAAGTGCTTTGGCGGATTTCATTGAAACTTGGTATGAGTATATATATGGATAAGACAATGATGCACGCCAAATGGCATTGTACAACATCTGTTAATAACGGAGTTATAGNACTTAGTTCAAGACCAACAAAATGATTACTGAACAAGTTGTAAGTCCAACTTGTTGACGCTCTCAAATATTAAGAATTCAGACCATATAAAAAGTATCTCTGAATTCTTTGCACGTGTTATGCACGTGTTATGAATAAGACTAAACAAGTTGTCAACTCACATTTCCAGCGTCTCCTTCCAAAATGAACCCTTTTTTTCTTCCGTATTGGAAGGAGAGTGACTGCCAAACAGCAATGAGTATCCTTCGACACACCGGTCGACAAGAATAGTCGATTCGGACATGTTCCAGTTTTTGTTTTTGTTGCGTTTGACTATAACCGCCATCATTAGTCTAGAGATGTTTACGTTTTGTATGGTCCCCTGCCTCTTTTACGTAGTGACAGGGGAAGGAACTCCAGACTATGTTTACGTTTGCTGACAGAACGCGGGAATATTACGGCATGCATTTTTTTTCTCAGACTGCGTCTCTATGTTTATCGGTTACAAAATACGTATATTTATGTAGTCGTATTTTATGTATGTGGCCTTTACGATTTCGTTGATGAAACGGAATTTATGTACAGTCGTAAACGACTACATTAATTTCGATACGTAATTTACGATTGTATAAAAATCGTAAATATTGATGAAACGGCCTCCAGATACGAATTACCATGATGACCGCAGCGATGGCTAGATTGAGCCGGTTGTGGACAAGCATTTCCATCAGCTTACCCACCAAGCACAGGCTCTACAAGTCCCTCGTAGTCTTCATCCTACTGTACGGCTGCGAGACCTGGACGCTTCACGCGGACACAGATCGCAGGATACAGGCCCTTGAACGGAATGTCTCCGGAGACTTCTCCGCATGTACTACATGGAACACACGACCAAATAATACGCAGGGAACATGACTGCAACACTTGTTGGCCCTCAAGAGCCCCTACGCAAAACATACACAAAGAATTATCAATACGACAGTTTGTATCTCTTCACATACACAAGGGTGGCATATAGATTATTTGTACTAAAAAAAGAATTGCTGCTTAATGTATGACATTTTACAAACACATAGAGAATACTAGGTCGGTGCCGGATAAAGCGAAGTATATTTTACGAGGTTTAGACAATCTGAACCACGAGCCTTGGCGAGTGGTTCAGGTTTTCGGGCCGAGCAAAATGAACTTTGCTTAATATTCTATTTAAATATCCTACTTTTTTATATTTAATTTGTTTCTTATGCAATCAAATATCAAAATCAGATTACATTAAATGAATCTAACCTTGCGTAGTAATATTTAAATTTTCTGTGATCCCGTTTACGCCACTCGAAATAGTCCTTAAGAATTCCACACAAAAGCAGGGTAACAAGACAAAATATCGCTATATGCCTCGATTCAAATGTAATCAGCATTCCAAATGTTACACACTCAAGTAGAACACAAATGCTTTTGTTCAAATTAAAATTCTAGTTTTACCACTGCAATAAACAAAAGAATGGCTGCCATTTAAAACTTACGTCAGACATGATTCAGCATTTATCCCCGCCGATAATGTAAATTTCAGTCTATAAACAACTCTTCTTTTTACACACTTTTAGACCTAACTAACTGGCATAGCAAAGTCAAAAATCTGCTGCTTCTTGTTCTACTCACTAAAGTTGTGTAATTACCATGTTTATTTTCGTCAATTTTGTTTGCTTTTATGTTTTATATTCCATTAAATTTTATGACAAACATAAATCATTTATCATCTAACCATTTTGAATAAAAACAAACACTTTTGTTTAGGTGTCATGACAAGCAGGGTATTTTATTTCTTGAAAACACGCACGGAGTGTTTGTTTGTATTTGACAGGGCTTTCTACACATAAATGCAAGAACGAATTCTTCTGACGATCGTATGTGTTCAATGCGCAACAGAGATCGACCCCAATGGCACCGCTCAGTTGAAGAGTCTCGAGACGTCAATAAACGTTGCGACATCCTTCACATATATCTAAGAACTGAAACGATACTAAATCCATTCTGTAGAACATGGCGTTATACGTGTCAATAAACATGCACATGCGTTGCTTGCGAATAGTAAAATATTAATACCCATTAAACGCAAGCCCAAACTCAAAATCATACAATTGCAAATTTCAACTACACAAGTCAAAATCACAAGCCCAAGAACGCCACGGCCCGAACAACCGCCCCTCCGCCGCCGTTGTTCAAAGCGCCCCCTATGCTCATCCACCACGTCAATTTGTGAAAAGTGCAAAAAGTGAAGCATTAGTTTTGGTAAAAGCAGCTGCGATAATTGCAAGATTCATCCCTTACCACCAATTAAGAGTAGTGCACATGACTTCACGTACACCACAAACAATAATCGGTAGTAACGAACGATTCAGGTTAAACCGCGAGCGGGTTACGCAACCCTACTGCTCATTTTTCATTTTTCTTTTAATGGCAGGGGGACGTATGAGGACCCATAGCTCAAGACCGGTGTCTAGGTGCCTTCATCTTCTCCTGAAACCTTTATTTTAGAGAAATCTACAAATTATCAGCTGTTACTTTATCGTAAACGTTTAGTATTCTTTTTATAAAACCATGAAAATCCCATGGTAAAATGTCCGGAACCAATGCCCCTTACTATCTCAAGTCATCCGCCTTTTCTCATAAAACTCACTGAAACACACAAAACATAATATTAACCTCAAAACGAACAGAGCATAAATTAATGAAACGATTTAAATCACGTATTCGCTCTACCCTGCTTGCCTGTCGAATGACCAAACCTACAAATATGTGCACGAGGATATCTTGATTTCCGCACCAATGGACATGTATCACCTTCTAAAACCTGTATAACGAGTTTATTCACTCACACAACGATAATAAATACATTTATGGCGAGTTAAAATTTTCTGCACACTAAACAAAATTGATTTTTTCATCGCCATTTGGTATAAAAAACACGCTTACCTCAATGACAACTTTAATCCAATCCTTATTAAAATACATTTCCAACGATATGTACCTCCATTTTATGTTATTCAATCCCTTTTTTCGACATTTATTTTAACCACACTATTTTTTAATAACGCTTGAATTTGTTCTGACCCAAAACACAATTTTCGAAATCGTACTTCTATCGAAGCGAGCTATTTTATTAATATCTAAATTTACAATTATGCATTACAACCACACAATCCGAAAAACGATTTGGATTCGTTCGATACTTTAACAAATATTTTACTGCTAAATGAATTAACACGTCCGACTTGTCCATCTTAAAATCCAGAGTCTAAATTAAACTGGTGTGTTTCGTCACAAAAATTACGTCACACGAGATACGTCATAAATTGCACAATCAATTGAATAAAAAATAAAAGTACGGAAAGCCGGGTTTGAGATAAATTTAAGTGGAAATTCGGCTTTTATTTATATACGGTATATTGATTTGAAAAGTAAACATTCATTTCATAAACAAATCCAAAAAAGTAGTCCGCGGCGCGTGACAGCTATATTTCAGCACTGCTGAAATAAAGGACAATATATTCCACGGTGGTTTATTTCAACAATGCACGTCTGATGATGGGATAAATTAGAAAGATGAATTTGCGCATCTCCATATATTTTTTTATTTATTTTTGTGTTCAGAATAACCGAAGTTTGAGCTCTTTTTTGGCACAAAAAAAAACAAAAAACACAATTTTAGTATGTGTGTCGCGCGTAACTTAAAAAGTATAGGGATGTGACATTACAACCATATTAAACAGCATATGAACTTTTGCACTTGGGTTACCTTATTTTAGTGCAAGTTGTTCGACAGGCCCAGATTTATGGCTCACTTGTAGCCAAAAAAGCACGGTTTATCTTTTGTCGCGCGTAACACTTCTAATGCATTGCTCATAGAGGGATGAATATTTAATGAACTTGTTGACCTCCACATTTTAGTTTCGTTTTTATTTTCTTAACCAGGCACCTTTCAGTAACACAAAACATAATAAAACTTGTGTTGCACGTTACTAAAACAGTAGTGCTGATACAGTGATGAAACTTTGCAAACATAATAACCAGCATGTGCATATTTGCATCTCGGAAGTGTTGTTATGTGTTCGATAATAGTGAAGACGCGAATCGTGCATTTTATAGGGTAAAAACGTCTGCACATAGTTTACATGTTAAACTGTTCACCTTTGTTTAGATTAAAGAATGATAACAAAACTTCAGGTAATGGGTTGCAACTACGCCGATGATATTGTGCATGTTATAACCAACCTTATGGTATGAACGTGATTAACAGCACATGTCAGACCATGAAACTCATTCAATGTGAGGGCTCCTTATCATACTCTTTATGAAGTTGCCCGCCGGGTTCTTATTTCACGAGCTTTATCAATTTGCAAAAGGCGGAGCTATCTCAAGATTCATGTCCTATAAAACGGGACGCAACAGCAAATTTAATAGTTTGGAACTGGATAAGTTACTCAGTATTTTTACATTTACACTTTAGTGTAGAAAAAGCGTCACGTTTCGTTATGGTAAGTTATTGTTTCATACAATTTGAAAATATTCGAAGACTATTGTTAGAGGTTTTGATTGCAGAACCGATAAAGCTATTTTAAACGTATTGGATATTATTTATGTCCAAAAGTTTGATTCAGGACATTTAATTTAAGTAGATAAAAACAAACACTCATACTTGAATCTTTCATAGAAAACGGAATTCATAAATTTATATTTATTGGTAATTGGTGATTTACAAAGTATACGTCATTCTGAGTAAAACCGTAAGGATGGATTAAAAATGCACATTTATTAAAAAAAAGTATATGATTATGATTAAGTTAAATTCTAAATATATCTTAAAATTATTTTCAACAATTTATTTTATAAGTGGTGGACGTGTGTTGTTCATTTTACTGAATCTTTTTTTTTATCTAAGAATATAGTTAGTTATTCAAATGAAAATTGTATAAGTATAGTAAATGTAATATCTAATGTTGAGGTTACTTGTATGGTGCATTTCGAGTCTCTGATGTTGAAAATGTCTTAAATATGATGATGGAGTGTACTATGTTTTGGGATGCAAACTTCTTTTTTTTTCTCGTTCTTATTTTCATCCTTATAAAGGTCAACCGTGTTGAAATTAACAGCTATATTTGCTGAATAATGTAATGCGATATTACTATTTTACTTTTTGGAACTCGATATTACCTTTTTCGCCTTTATGTTAGTGCATCTGTTTTGTCCGTCCGTCCGTCCCGCGCGTCCGTCTGTCTCTTTCAGGGATATATTAGTCAAGATCTTTTATGATAAGCATTGGTGTAAAAAGACATTCATGCCATCTCAAATGGTAAGCAAATGTTTTTATGCCCTTGAATTATATGGCATTGCTTGAACACTTGAATTCCAACCGTATGGCAAGACACGAATCAGTCAGAAATTGCATGGCAGTTGATAAAAGATCGAGATATGAAAACATTCAAATCGTCCTGTACTTATTTCTTCTATGTTTCACCAAAATTCGATCGGCATTTAAAATCTCATACAAGAAATAGTACCGGAAACTTTCATGGCGCTTTTGAAAAGCATTTAAGAATTCTGAAAGTATAGTTTGTGTTCAATGATTTTCCTCCTCGAATAAGGCACACAATTTCCGTTATGGTAGTGGGAGCCTACTGGGTACTTTTCAGAAACACAATTTGTTATTATTTCCACAATGTAATTTGGATATCACAACTAATTGCAAAATTAAAAAAAAAATACCAGCCGGTTAAGTTTTTATACTTGGTTGAATACACTTGACTCGGTTGGGCCTTTTCTATTGATTTACCCTATATCAAAAATGTATAGTTTTTAAAAATGGGATATACATATTTTTTGACAATTAACTTTATAAACGTACTCAACTGGATTGTGCTAGTAGATACAGTATGAAAACGTGTCATAGAAAGCAAATTGTGCCTTTTATCTCCAATAATATGTGCACTCAACTGAATAAAATGGCACAACACAACATATTTTCGACATACTAAATGAATTTCATAACGTTGTACCGATTCTTTCTCAAGAAATTACACTTTGAGTATGCCTACCCCCCATTCATTATCATGCAACGGATTATAGTATACATTTGGATATCACATCTTTTTTGAGGTTTTCTAGTTGTTTATTAAAAGCGATAGTTATAAACTCTGATATATGATTAAATTTAACTTAATTTGGCTTAAAATTAATACATTAATGATACCATCTGAAGGTCACCCAAAGTCTTAAGGCAACCCAAGCATATAGCCGCAATGCATCACACAATGTCAAGATATTTCCAATCTTACATAGCAAAAAGATATGTTGTAATGGAGATATTATCCACATTGCCACCATTTACAGACATGTTGCCATTAGCACAAACAGAGATGTCAGTTACTTTCTGGGCTTCATCAGAATTTGGCACTGATGGCTTCACGTATGTGGAGAACTTCAAACCCGTTTTCAAATCCATGGCAGGAATCTGAGTTATATCCGGAATTACTGTGCATTGAACTATAATAAAACAGTTAATTCACACAATGCTTTGTTCATGAATTCAAGTATCCCTTTTTAAGTTTCAAGCTGACGCTTTATACAATTGTTTGTTATGAGAAATAATCAATTTTAAGGACAACGAGCACTTCACAAATTGACGACTCCTTGACCTCAAATTATCAAACATGAAAATATGTGTTGCATGATGTAATGTGATGAATCGTTGAACCTCGGAACAATATACCTTCGTGTAAATGAGTTTAAAATTGTATGCGCATGGAAAAAGTCCAAAAATAAACTTGTCCTTTTTGATCCGTTATTCCTGAAGGTCAAAGGTTACTAAGGCTGGCTCCGACTCAAATTTGACAGGATAAAAATTGCCTCGGGAAACTGCTCCAGGCAAAGCTTACACATAAACATCTGAGAGATGCCCAACACCTAAATACAAAGTATCCAAACTGCAAGTCAATTTACCAATAAGTCACAGAAATTCTTGAAACATCCTACGATTCTAAAACGTCGTAATGCATGAGCAACAATTAAAGAGTATTATTTGTTTATGTATAGCAAAGGTGAAAAAACGTACAACAGTAAATAGTAGAAATAGTAAAACAAAAGTAACGTTTCTGCAATAAACTGCATTAATTCAACAGCAGAAAAACGTTGGTAATCGGTATCACAGTCATTTTCGTGTCTGCAAACGGCCTGTTTTTTACGCACTTTCATTTTGCAACAGAATGTCAACAGCCGTGACATCCTGAACGAAAATATTTTTTTCGAACAAACAATAATATAATATTTTAAATTAATACTTAATAAATCTTGAGGAGATGAACACATATATTTCAAAAATAAATAAACCCACATTTACTTCGTATTTATAGCTCTTAATAAAAACACTCTCATTTATTTCGTGTTTTTAGTAATATTACCGGACTTTGACGTGGATAACCAATCGTTGCAAAACGCTTTCCGAAAACGGCGATATCGACCGACTATTCCCGATCTCATTAGGTCCCTACTGCCTTAAGTACTCTCCGGTCAAAACCAACTCAAGATTTTCCGTTTCTTACAACATTAAACAAACTGGAAAACCGACAATGGAGAACACACGATTGCTTTATGAAAACTTTAGTTTTTTAAAGTTATTCAAGCTATTTAGATGTGTTAATTTGAAACGTAAGTTCGTGTTTTCTGTGTAACCGGCTCATAAACTCTATGCACAATCTGGTTAACTGTTTAGCGTACTGTAAATTTTGGTTTTTATAATGAACGCCGCGGAATATAATGGTTTTACATTTATAAAGAATACAGCTTATTTTTACGGGTTTTCTGTTATTGTTTACGGTTTTTCTTTTATTGTTTTAGTTTCTGAAAACAGATGTCTTCACCATTTTCGTGTTGGTACTTGTGTTTGGACAGTGTAGCGGATTGGGTTTGTACTTAATATATTAATAAGACTAAAGTATTTCTAGTCCGTATATTAACGTTTTAGAAGCGCACCTGTTAAACTTACTGTTCTTGTTTAGTTTACAATAGTTGTGTAATATTCAATATTCAATATTCAAACACATTTAGACTTGGCCGCAAGCTGCACTGATAATACGAATTGCACCGTTCTGCACGCTGAGTGCTCAGGGGCGATTGCTTCCAAGACGTGTACATGCGTTAAAGGCTATACTCAAGCATCCACAGCATGCAAAGCAGGTAAGTTTGTTCTGTTGCGTACATTCAAGTGTAAAGATAACACATACATTGTTAATATAAATTATTTTAAGTATGAAAATTAAGTAAAACAATAGGAATGTGATTTTTACGTTGATAGGACATAGGATGGAATATAGCCATAGGGCAAGTTTAAACGATGAAAACCAAATCATTAATATCCAAAATTCCTTACGAATATTGCATATAGTGAAATGTACAAATGTTGCATGATACAAAGTTAATTTCTTATACTGCCAATTGACAGAACATATCAACTGATTACATTGATTAAAGAAAAACAAAATATGTAACGCATTCTTAACTATGTTAACGATGTTATTAACGGGTAATAAGCACAATTTTAAAATGTGGATACATCTTATTTATTATGAAAGAAACGTATTTCAGTAGAACCGTAAATGGATAACACTTCAAAATGTATGGGAAACATAAATTGGTTGGAATTTAAGATCCACCAGCCAAATACATATGGACACACAAGAGCAGTGCATACTAGTTTTTAAGTCCGAATGTATAGCTGATTCAAACGTTCTTTCGCAACATAATGAAGGCATTTCTGTGCAATCAATAAGTTTGTCCCAATTTCAAAACGGCCACGTATACAGTATATTGTATTATATTGGTTAATGTTGGCCACATCTGAATCAAATCAAATTACTCTTATGACTTGGGTTCTATGCTATAAGACATTAGATCACAGTATAATATCTTTAAACTTAACATGCAAACGCAGTTTGGTTTTTCCATTTCTTCTATTTAAGTAATTACTTTAACAAAACACTCTAATGTAATTCTATATAGCTGCTTAAGTGCTGAAAAATGATCGTTTTGTTACTACAGTCCTTGTTCCGTATCAATTCATATCACTTGCAAATCACAGTTTAGTTAAAGGAGGCATATCGCAGCAAATACCGTATCATAGTTTCAAAAATAATATTATCTTTAAGTTAAATGATTGCTGAACGCAAATGTAGTTTTCTGTTGATGCTCTGTAAACACTTATTATGTAAATAATAAAAAATGTATCTAATACATTTTTTGCTGGTGGGAAGCAGAAGAAGAAGAAAATGGAATGTATAGTAAATGTCGCTGTACGCTTGCTTACTATTAATGATGGTAATGATGTAGACTTGCAAAATATTCATTGAATTGTGCAATTTGTGTAAGCGTTAGTGCGATTTCCAAGAAATTTGATATTGTATTTTCCCTTCTTAACTATTGTGTTTTTCATGTAAGTAGTACTAGAAAAATTCATTATTGAAAAGATGTAATATGCATTGTTTAAACGTGACTACAAGTATTGTGTAATCGTCGATATGCCCCTTTAAATCAGAACGAATGACTTTTTTATTTTTAGAAACGAATAGGTCCAGTATGTCTTTGAATGTTACTATCTATTGAGTATTCGCATGTGATTCGTCAACATTTTGATCAGCCATCTCTATGTATATATAGCATAAATCAAATCAACGCTTGCTTAATGTTAACATTAAAATTAGTATCATATCAATTACTGAGATTATGTTTCAGACCTAGGGACGGTTTGTACGACCACTGGTGACTGTGATAAGACCACCACCACTGCTGTGTGCGACGTACAAGACACACCCCCAGTCTGTAAAATAAGTATGTCCTTGCTTCGTTTACTTCTCTGAAAAATATGCTGGATTTGCTCTCTAAAAGACAGATGTCTCACTTCTTATTGCAATTGAACTACAACAATCAGGAACATCGTACGCGTACTTGAAATTTAATGATTGCTTTTAGAGTTTGAAGGAAATTATCCGAATAACTTGAACAATTAATTTAAATATAATTATTATATATAATTAAACAAAAATAGGATCAAATGGTTAAATTCATAAGAGCTTTAAAAATAATAAAATAAGAAATAACTTTTAATGCATTGCATACTTACAATTGGCACTTCATTATACCCACGCTTAAGTAAAAATTAAAACATAAATACTTTTGTTCTGAAAGTATACTATTCCGTTCATAGTTCTTTTTCTAATCCATGTATTCTAAAGCATGTATCCACTGTCATTAAACTTAAGATCAAAAGTCCAATAGTTGTTTTTTGGTTCAGCATACACTGAAAACATATATATTGTTAAATTACTTCAGATAACTGTTTCCCAATACTACATGTGTATATTCTCCATAAATGTCTAACGATAGCCGGTCACAAGACCAAAGGTCAAAGGCATGACTTTGTCAAACTAGCCATTTTATTTTCTGAACTTTACCATGCATTAACAATTCTTATAAACTTCCACACTTGTTTACGTATCTGAGACGTTGTGTCGCTAACTAAGGGCTTATGATTATAATTAAGTCCAAGGTATTATTTAAGAAAATATTGTCCTACTTGTCATTTGAAGCGTTATGTGGAATATTATTTAATAGAAATATAATTCTAGTTGAATGACTTAGTTAATGATATACTGAATTTCATATATGTAATTATAAAACAAATCGAAATATGTTCATGAATTGTCCATTCCAGAGAATACCGGTGACTGCTCTGCGAAAACAGACAAGTGCGTAAGCAATGCGACTTGCACGAACAATTTTTGCGTGTGTTCTACCAAGTACAACGAAAGCACAGCAGATCAACTCTGTGCGACAGGTGATTTTGAATTATGATAATAGTTAAATTGCGGACAAAAAATATGTTATATATCATGAATATTTATTACGAATATAGGGTCAAGACTGCGCCGAAATAATCGAAAAATAAAATACAAAGTTGTAAAGATTTTACGGCTGTAAATGTGTCTGATAATGGTTTTATGGCACTAACACAGAATGGGATATCTGTTTATGGTTGACTATTTCACAGACATCATAAACTGTTCACCTTACGTGCTTCAGGCTCCCGTATAGGTTCAATGTATACACAAAGGCAAATGAATGTCGGTATGGAGCAAACAACGGTTCAATAGTCTGGTATTGTATTCGTCTGTAGTAGAGTGTTAGCCTCTATTATGCTGCCTGCTCCACATCTCATGTAGCCTTTGACCAAATATCTATGAGACTTGCCTCAAATGTTAAGGTCATGCAGATTCAATTTTAATGTAATACTTTATGAGTAAACATACTTTAGTGTCGCCATTGGTCTAATAAAGATATGAGGAGTAAATAATAAACTCACAACGCCTTTCGTTGTTTCCTACTTATTTCAAATAGCATGATGCTATTGTAGTGTACATGAGCAAGCAGAGGATATAGGGAGACAAAGGCGTAAAGTGCACACAAACAAGTACAAATCTTACTGCTCATCAACCTTTGTTTCCTTTGATTGAATGGGCTACAGATACAGATTGCGGTTTGTCGACTGACATTGATGAAGACAGGCCTCAAGTTTGTTTGGCGAAGTTAATGTCAAACTGTTAAAAGATATAATGTACGTTAGTTTTAATCCAAGATTATACAGTAGAACAACCCCTAACACAATTTAAGGACACAATGTTTGGAAGTGACAGTAGTGGCAACATATAAAGCTTTGAATTTGTTTGAAATATAAAATAGAGAGAAGATTGTTTGATTCATTTTGCGTTTTTCGCTCGCATTATTGTAGTGAAACTAGAAAAAACTAGAAGTTCAACTGATCAATTACTTAGGCCTTATGCTCTAAAATACTAAACATTTCGATCAGAGATACCATGAAACTGTTCCTTATTTTAAACAATAACGTGCCAGTGAACTGGGCTACTGGTATTAACAATCGTTAGATATCTAAAGAAATTCTAACACAATCGGTAGTTATTCGGTCGTTAGGAATGTTGCGTACATGCAGGAGGCACGACCAGAATAATTATTCTGTTATGTCAATAAATCATGTGTCTTTGATAAAATGTGTTAAAGGTATAATTCAAAATGTTGTAAATGTGACATGATAAATAAAATAAGAGGTTGGTGACGTGGATGGAGAATGGTTATCTGGCTCGTCGGAGGATCTTATCGGGTTCGCCGTCGGCTCACCCGATAAATTCCTCCGCCTTGCCAGATAACCATTATCCATCCACGTCACCAGCCTATTATTCTCTATACATGTTTGACATATGGCCGCAACACATTAATCAGTTGTTCGTGTTTAATGCAATCAAAAAATGAAGTTGTTCTACATAAATTTATTACTCACATTTGCTCATTTTATAAAAAACATAGACTTATTTACATGTTTATTTTTCTCGACACTGTTAGTTTGAATGTTGTATTTTACAAATACAAACTTTTTCTGTTTGAAATCGAACGTGTTATGTTACAGTCCTAGGCCAAGCTTGTAGCACCAGTGCAGACTGCAACACAGTTGCTTATTCGAACTGTCCTGGCTCTGGAACGAAGACGTGCACCTGTAACACTGGTTACAGTAAGCGGGGGGCTGACTGCAAGGCTGGTAAGAAGGTTCCATTAGTGAAATTAACTTATAAACGACCACACACACACGTTTGTTTTTTGCCACATGTATATATAATAAAACGATATTAACTTGACATTTTTATTCGTTGAGTAATGTCACTAGCTCACGAAATACTGCACAAAGGTATCGTAAGTTTAACATGATACACGCCTCGAATAATTTTTTTATTCGTTGAGTAAAGTCACCAGCTCACGAAATACTGCACAAAGGTATCGTAAGTTTAACATGATGCACGCCTCGAATCAAACGCGAATTTGAGAGGAAGAAAGATAGTCCATATAATAACTGCACGATTTTTTTTATAGACCTAGGCTCGGTGTGCACTGCTACCAGTGATTGCAGCTTGGTGACAACAACGGATGCTGTCTGTGAATTGAATGTTATGCAAAAGATCTGTTCTGTGGGTAAGTTATGATTGAACAAAATTTGCTTAGTGTAATTATCCTAAGGAATATTAAATAATAATGAATCCTCTGATTTTACTCCTTTTTTACTGAGAAATATGCATGACATTTTGTGTAGGATAAAAAATTAATATTTCGAGTATGAGATTATTGATAAAGTTACATATACAGATAAAGTTATTACGCATGTTTTCATTTAGGGAGTGGAGGAGATTGCAGTGGAGCTTTGAGTACAAAGTGCATCACGCATTCCACGTGTACCAACAACGTGTGTACATGCGATACAGGATACGCTGCAACAGCCGAAAAACTTTGCTCCCCTGCCTCTGGAGGTGATATTATACTTGTGTTCAATATATGGTTGTGAGAACATTTGCTTTTACACCATACACATAATACTAGTTTTTTGGCAAACAGTCAAGCTCGATATGCACGTAGTATAAAATTAACATGATTTAGACGTATATCAAACAAATACTTCTGACAAAAGTAAAAGTTTAAAGTATTTGCACTTGCACATGAATGTTTGCATTATATGGTTTAGGAGTATTTAAAGTGTAAACAAAACTATAAGAAATTAAACAGCAATATAAAGTTACAAGCCGACTTATATTTTAAAGCTCAATATTTATACCAATTACGTGGTTGGATCACCTGAAAAAATTACATTTATTTAATCAAATTGTGAACTTAACTATTTTTGTTTAAATATTGTTAAACACTACACAATTTGCCAATAACATTGCTGTTATTATTTCAGCTGAAGGTCTCATCAACATGATGAGATTCGCCCTCACGTTGACCAGCGTATTTGCTGTCAAGCTCTTCTAAGACTGCTTACTTTCTCTTTATGTATATGTGTGTGTGTGTGTTTGCACTTTTTTATTTGACTTAACTACTCGCGTGAACCGACAAGTTGAGATTCGTTTAGTAAACATGTAATCTCCAGTACGGGTCCGCATTGTAATTCAGTATTCATATTGCATGTTTGATTTTGTTCCATTCTGTTTCAACTGTTCTGGACACTATTCTTATGCGACGTATTTAGCAATCACGTGACTTTAAATAGCAATGCATGTTTTTTAAACGAGAAAGTCCACACGTTCATTATGCTTGTCCGATGTGTTGAAATGCTTTCAAAAGTCACTATGTGGTTGTGATGACCATATGAATATAGTCCGGTATTCGATATTAACATCATTTATTTTGGTTTTAAAAAGGTTTCGTAGCTGAAAAAATAATGATGTGCTTATTATTGTTGTGATACAATTTTTTGACATTTAAGTTGCAGTTTGTGGAACAAAATGTATCAATGTGTATTATAAACTGAATATTGAGCGGTGTTGCGTTTTAACTTTGAAAAAATATTTTTGGTAAGCTATTGGGATAGCGTGATTTTAGTCATTCATACGTTTGTGTCCGCGCAAGTCTTTCTTCAAAGGACCTCACCTGAGCCGCTAGGAGAATTTTAACAAAACTTCACTGAATTTGCTCTTGATTTTTGGTCCATGAAAATGTTTCATCTGGTTCCGGTTCATGGGAAGATTAGGTCAAGGAACCATAAAGGGGTTTCCAAAATGAAAACGTTTAACAATCTTTTCTGAAACCGCATGGCCGAGAGATTTAATAATTTATATGTAATATCGTATTTTGGACCTCTACAATGTTTGCTCAAATCCTCCTCCTTGGGTCCAGATTAACGTTGCCATTTGGTAATGTATCTGCCTTAAATGTATACAATAAAACACTTTCAAAAAAATCTCATCTGAAACCGAAAGTCCCAGAGGTTTGGTATTTGTTATGTAACATTGTATAGAGGAATTCTTCCAAATTAGTTTAAAGCATGCGCCATTGGCCAAGTATGCCTCCGCCCTGGAGTTATTTGTTTCTTTATATGTATAAAGTAAAACATCTTTGAATCCGCAAGGCCCAGAGGCAAGATATTTGTTATGTTATATTTTAGTAGGTTCCTGGGGTCTGAATAGGCGCAAGTGGGTACCTTGTTCTCATTATAATATTTGAAAATTTACACATTGTGTCCTTTGAAACCGGAAGACCCAGAGATGTGTTATTTGATAAGTAACATCGTATAGTGTTTCTTTACAATGTTTGTTCAAATCATCCCTTAGGTCAAAGTCTGCCCAGTTAGGCGGGTAACTTGTTTACCTTACATGTAAAAAGACACAACTTTGAAAATCCCTCCTTGTGAAACTGCAAGATTCAGAGGTTTTGTATTTCATATGCAATATCGAGTAGTGGTCTTCTACCGAGTTTGGTCAAATTATTCCCCTCGGATCAAAGTGGCATCTCCCGTGAGGTCACCAGCTTTAAAGTGAGTTTTATATGGACAAACATAAACAACTATTCTTGTCTGAAACTGCGAATCCCACTGCTGTCATATTTGATAGGTAGCTGGATCTGGAGGTCCTCTACAAAGTTTGTTCAAAGCATGTCGATTGGGTCAAAGCTGATCACGCCTTATGGGTTACATTTGTTAATATGGACACATAGAAAGTTATCTGTTCAAAGTGTACAACAACATGGAAAAGAGCGTTGATGTTCAATTTGTTACATCAGAAAGTTGTCCCTTACACAATGTGTTCAAATTATGCTTCTTCGGTCAAAATGGCAAATCCCCACATGGCAAATTGTTTTATAGAAATTGCATTACACACATAATCTTCTTCTATCATAGCACATGGCACATAGGTTTAAATATATCGTATGTACCATCGCATAGAGGTCCTCTACTAAGTTTGTTTACATAGTGCCAGGGCTGAACATTGGTGTCATATATTTTATTTGGAAATACTTAGCAAGATACTTTTAAACCATGTCGCTGTAGAAAAAAAGGCCATACACCGTATTATCACTGAGATAGAGTTGATCAGTTCAGTGTAAACGTGCGAGCACCCTCAGTGTCCTTTTGACTTAATTCACAACAAAATAACTAATGTTTTAATACGATTTCAATCGTCTCTACAATTAATTACCGGTTGATAATTAAACTGGTTGCTGTGTGGTTCATGTAGATTCGAATATATCGTACTCTTTAGAAATCAATAAGGTCAGTCAAAGTAAATGACTTAAACACACACGTTTGTACCGCTCTAATGCAAATACCATGGTTTAATACTGGAAAAAATAAATGCAGAAAAACATACGATTCCATTCGATGTATTATGATCGTCTTTTTCTTAAACAATGGACTATGTAACATGTTCATAAATAAGTTGATATTGTTCCAATAAAAATTTGTTATTATTACATACCGATATTATGTAACTGTATCAGATATAAAATAAGCATGGTATCTTATAACATCTACGTTAATTCTAACAGCTTGGATTTAAACTATAGCTCTATACGCGTTTCTATATTTTGAACAAACATATATATATATTGTATCGTTACTATTAAAAAGGACTCCATTTACGTGAAAAATATAAAACATAACCATTAACGTGACGTATACCTCTTTCATTCTTTAAGATAAGTCATCAACACTTATTAGCATTTTATCATGGGTATAAACAATCATGGTTAAGGGGACGAATACTCTGGGGTTGCTCAATCCGGTCGCGGGTACAATTGCCGGTTCGTCTGAATGTTTTAACATGATCGTGGCTTATTGAATACTATCGAATGTGCGAAATTCCGTGACATCAGGCTAAAATAGAACTTAAAATATCCCGGCTGTCTGATATGGAAACAAACATTTTTGACGTAATAGCTGTATTAAGGAATATTGACGAAATAGCTTTATTACTCCTCCCCATTCTAGGATCATGATTATCATAGTAACACATTTGGACCATCAACACATACCACATGAAATTATTGAACAATCTAAATATATTGATATATAAATTGCTCAGTTAAAATACACACCTCAAGTTCCATATGTTAAAAGAACAAAGAAAAAAAAACAAGAATATTTCTGTCTGCCTATAACATTTGGAGCCGAATCGACTTGTTTACATATACATTAATTATTTAAAAGATACAAATTAAGCTAAAGAGACATTTGCAACGCGCATCAACACCCTTCACCTGTGTTGATTTGTAAGTGATACTATATTACCAAGAGTAAAATGTAAGTCGGAAATAGACCATCAAATGGAACGTCAGACGTTCCATTGAATAGCTCGGACTTTAACTTTGTGAATTATATTAAACGCCAACACACAGGTACAATATAATTCATTATGTGTAATAATGCACTTATTTTAAATTGCTTAGTATTTCAAGCCGTTGTTTATTTACCTTCGCTAAAAAAATACAACGAAATCTGTCTAAATTTGAGTAGTCAATGTATTGACTACCGTAAGGAAAATTAACTATTGCCAGAAGTGGCTGCACAAGCCGTAAACATGTATGAATTACCTCCCTTTGTATGAATTTTCATATGCTTGATCTCCGTACATTTATTCCAAATTTTTACAATCTGCGTTATTCTGTCATGATCTAGCAAATGTACAGGGGACACACAGGTTCTAGAAAATAACCATTTGAAATGTCTTTTTTGAATACAGACAAACGGAGCTATTTTATATTAGACCTACTTTCGAATGTTAAATATGCATAAGTGTTCCACGGTTCAGAAGTTTAATACTGATTCTTCATTTGAACATCGGACTCCTTTTTGTTATATATAGTTTATATATGTATGGTCAAATTTCTTTAGATTTGTTAAAGAATACCACATAAAATTGAACCACTAAATATGTTGATAAATTGCTCAGTTAAAATCAACACCTCAAGTCCCATATGTTAAAAGAACAAAGAAAAAAAAAAGAATAGTTCTGTCTGCCTATAACATTTGGAGTCAAATCGTCTTTTTTACATATACTTAATTTGAGTAGTCAATGTATTGATAACCGTCAGGAGAATTAACTATTGCCAGCGTGCACAAGCCGTAAACATGTATGTATTACCTCCCTTTGTCTGATTTTTCATATGCTAATGACATGTTGTTTATTGTTTATTTTAAGAGTTCTATTTAGTTCTCGGGAATCAGTGAATCGCTTGTGTATAATTCAATGCGTTTGAAGTTTTGAGAGTATGACAAAATGAATCGTAAACTTTTGTAACTGTGAGAAAGTCCCTTTACAATAAATGTCCAAAATGTATGTTTTGCCACTAGCATTACTTTCAAAGCGAGCAGCTTTGTGATAAAAACAATAGATAAATAGAGATACATAAAATGGAGTTACATAAAGATGAAGGTATTTTACGTTCAATAACGCTTGTCTCTTTGCGCTTTTCTATAAAAAATGTTACAATATAAGTTATAACAAATATTTTACAAATTGATAGCAACCATAATAAATTATAAACTGTGAAGTTACCCTTTATACATATGTTTAAATTTTTATATACAGTAATACTGTATTCAAGAAGCCACAGCTAAATCACAAATAACGCGCTAAAATCATTGATCATATATTGGCAACATTGACTATTTATTTAAATTGTTGTCTCTGTTTTATGTTCATACGACAAGTTATTGGCATCCTTTTCACATCATAGAAATGTACTCACATCTAACTGACGGTTCACTTTGTAAATAAATTTCTCGTTACTTTAATAATTGACTATCTTTTAAAGTAATTGAACTTGTTATAAACCGCTAAATTGTATTATACATCTCGATTAGTTACTTACGCAAAGAGAATGGCTCTCTAAATGTTATTGACTCTATTATTGGACGTGTGACTTTGTGCTAAAACTATTGACTTGATTATAAAAACATGGTTATAATATGAACAAAAATGACCATATAATTCAACTGACAATTAGACCTTCAAATAGTTTCTAAAATAATGGACCCTGTACTTAAATCACTAACAATCTAATTAAATAATTGAACCTCTTATTTAACCATTGTCCCTCTACTAGAACTATTGACTGTTGTTTTTGAAATAGTTGACTCATTTCTATAATCAATAACTTCGTACTAAAGCATTGACAAATTACTCAAATCATTGGCACCATGCACTCTGTTAACATAATTATTGCCCTCTTCTTAATTAATTGACTTTTTACTTAAATATTGACTGTTGTATGTGATTTTGACTTCAAATTCGTACCTTATCTTCCCTTTCCCCAAATATTTATTTTTTGTTTGAAAATCTACCACACATCCGGGATAAGCATAGTCGCGATGCAAGTTAACACATTACAATCCATCTGTTGAAATATGTTGACACTATACTAGTATTTATACAAATTATATACACATTGTACGGCGCATCCAATATGACAAAGCCCATCGTACCGTCTGCTATTAAAGCAACAATGCATATTGTATAGGTATACAATACAAAACCCATGATCACATTTAAAATAAAGTAAATCTTATTCCAATATTTTTGGTTTCTTTCAGTTTCTTTCAACATGCTCCGTGAAACGGGCCTTAATCGAAAGACGTCGTTTGCAAGTGTTGTTGGAACGTTTTACAACAGAATCAATATAAAATTGATCGGATAGCACACTGGGGCTTCCA
>VMBQ01009346.1:0-10792 GCA_007657795.1 Dreissena rostriformis
GAAATAAAGCCAATACTATGTGCCCAAGCCCCGGCTCTTAAACTATTTGCCACCAGTTTAAAGGAGCGAATCGACGGTATTTTCCTATATAATGAAATATCAAATATTCAAAATTACAAGAAGTCCAAAGTCCATAAAATCGGAAGAAATAATACATAATTGATGAAATCGGTTAGAGGAATAGTTAAAAGTCCACAAATATTATTCTCACCAAGGTTTCAATAGGGTTCCAAGTCATTCCATATAGAACTCGCAAGCTTTCTATGCTAAAATATTGTTAAAAGTCGTTTATCGTCAGTGAGAATGCGCATAGCGGGGTACTGTACAATACACTTGTAAATATTTTACTATTGCTTCAATTTTCCCGCGCCGGCGAAAAGGGTCACGGGGAAAGCTTTTTATTATTATTAAAATACATAATTTACAGAAGATTTTAAATATCTATGTCTGTGCATTGAGAAATCATTTAATATGTTCTTTTCAATGTGTAAATATATTTTGGAAAGTAAAATGCTATACTAGCCGTCGATATGCCCCGT
Source organism: Dreissena rostriformis (assembly GCA_007657795.1). Lineage (NCBI taxonomy): Eukaryota > Metazoa > Mollusca > Bivalvia > Myida > Dreissenidae > Dreissena > Dreissena rostriformis. Next base: position 540 of record VMBQ01009346.1, read on the forward strand.
AAATATGTGTGTACCATTTGATGCAATCTTTCTGATATAATGTATACACCCCAGGAAACCCGATACCTTGTGAGCAGCGTAATACCATTCGAGCAGCAATGTGTATTTCTGCATGAACTGACATAGGGTAGATCCGAAAAAATAAAAAATTTCAAAGTCCAATTTGAAACAACTGTGTATTAACATTGAAAACAAAGGTATTGGCCTACATGTAGAAAAAATCCTGACAAATGTTCTTAAAAAATGAGCGAAAAGTGGCTCCCTGAAGTAGAAGATCAGGCAAAATGGGCCATTTTCAGGCATTTAGGGGAGAAAAACTAAATTAAAGGATTTATACAAACTTACACATGTCTGCCATAACCCCTCAGCAGGGTTTCTCCAGAAAACTATTTCTTGTGGAGAAATTTGCGTTTTTTATAACCATGTTGGGAAAACATGGATACCATCTGGAGAAGAATAGGAAACCTTATGTGAGCAGCAACTTTATAATTCTTTTTCGTGACAAAAAACCTAATTATGTAAGTTCATGCAGAAATACACAATGCTGCTCGAATGGTATTACGCTGCTCACAAGGTATCGGGTTTCCTGGGGTGGTATAATGAATCAGATCAGTAATGCCTCAAATAATATTCGAAACTTCTAATATGGTGACAAATACACGAATCAGCGGGACAAGTGCCACTTTAACCTGCAGCTTCGACTAGATTTCCTTTTAATCAAGCGATTAAATAATAAGTGGGGACATTTTTTAATTTCTATGCTTTTCATGCTAACCAAAATGACATGGAACACGTGTTATGGCATCTCTGTGTACGTGGAATGCAAATTCTGCATGCTTATTTTGCTTCTAATCTCAATTGTATATATATGCAAGTTCCGTTGAAATTGATTTCACTAATAACAAATTAATGAATGTTGATGTTCGTTGAAAGTATTTTTTATATTCCATTATACACATCGTGTGAGTGTTTGGTTATAAAAAGTTGTTTTCAAAGAATAATATCCAACCTGTCTTTGGAAAACATGTTCAATACATTGCAGTTTGTGAATTATCCATTTTGAGTTTGGTTATTATCCACAGAAATTTGCATATCAGTTTGGATTTATCCACAAACCTTTATATCCGTCCTGCAATAACATGATTTTAACACAAAAACACACTAGGTGTTAAAAGTAAAATTTTAAAGAACATTCATGATATAATTTGGCATATCTCTGTTNCGGGAGGAAATAACCATGAGGCCAGTGATTCATATGAATTGCTGAAGCGGGAGGAAATAACCATGAGGCCAGTGATTCATATGAATTGCTGAAGCGGGAGGAAATAACCATGGGGCAAGTGATTCATATGAATTTATGAAGCGGGAGGAAATAACCCAATTACCAATCGTGCTACTCGGATTGAAACCAAGTTACATTGGCAGAGCCATTCATATCAAACAAAATAAAACAATCTCCGATCATAGAGCTTAGTAGGAGAAAAACAATGACTCCGTCAATAACCGTCAGTTTAAATACAATATCTCTTCCTTTGACCCATGATAATCGTACATGATTGTCTTATTGAAGTTCGCGTTTTTGTTTTCTTGTGTTGACCAGCCCCCCCCCCTTCCTTCAACCCCAGTGTAGTGTATTGCAGAGTTTTCCGGGAATAATCGGCGAGTAATTTTGACAATTCGCTTATGATTACGAAACAATATTTCTTTGAATGTCCGATACACGTTTCGTCTGTGTTTTTTTTTTAATGCACTCTGATCATTAAGAATCAAGCTTTGTTCTGTGCGATACTTGTGCAACTCGCAGCCACGCAATTCTGCAAATTGTGATTATTGACAACACAGACGCAACAATCAAAATGTGATAATCCAAATCGTTTATTGACAATTTGCCATTTCGCATGTTGTTAAAGTTGTAAAATTAAATGTATTAGATACCATACAATACTTAAACCATTTATTTCTACAGTAAAATGAATAGCATTGCTAAATTTAACTGAAATACGTTGGATTTTACAAATACCGGTACACACAAATTTGCTACCNAAATATATCAAGATAAATGGCGTATGAGCGCGAGAGATATTTCGTGAGGTAAATGATTTATTACCGATATGTTTGGACGAGACGGTAATGATGCGAAGTGCAGCAGAAAAGCGGTGTGCAGAAGTCGGATTTCCCTAAAATTAGCGGGTCCTGTAACTTAAGTACCCGGACATTTCCGTATGATTAGAGTGCATGGCTATAGTGGATGATTAATTGATTAAGATATATATCTAAGCTCTCTAGAGCGTTGGCTGTTGATATGAACCGTGTTCTAGGAAAACTTGGCTTAATTCACGTGCGTTTATTGTCGTCCCAGATTATCATATGCAGTCAGCTTGTGTTTAATGTTTCGTTTGAAGGACATCTCTTCTACCCGAAAATCTAGTGTAGGCGGAAAGCGTCGTCCCTGATTTGCCTGCGCGGACTGCACATGCTAATCTGGGAAAACTCTTTATGCACATGCAATAGGTCTGTTTTCCCAGAGCGAAGCCCATATGTGTGAAGAAAGTCACCATTGATATCAATAACCAATTGTTTACGTTTTGAACAACTTGTCCCTGAATAATATACACGGAATATTACGCCTGTCAATTGTTCCAAGAGTTTGTATCAGTCGAGTGGCTTGTGTGATGACGTATCGCACGAGAGGCAGAGCCTGGAATTTGATACGAAATAGTGCAATCCACCAGACTGATACAAACACTTGGGAACAATTGACTAGCGTAATATTCCTTTTATTATATACAACAACTAACGAAAGCAGTTATCAATTGTATTTTTTTGCTTTAACAAAACTGACTAAACAATGACTAAAATGTGACGTCATTAAATGTGACGTCATTAAAATGTGACGTCATTAAATGGGTCGAAGAAAGTACCGGTAGTCCGGCTAGTATTGTAATACGGAATCGGAAAACAGCGAGTAGCATAATACGAGATTTATTTCAACGATTGATACAACCTTTTTTTCGTTAAAAGCATTAAACACGTATATAATAAATTATGAATACATACACGCAGTTAATTTATCAAAATGTGCTAATGACTATCCATTTATAACTTTGTATTAAATCGACTTAGCGTCATTATTTTATAGTATCAAGTTGGTATTTAAATATTTCTTCATGATGGAGACAAACATGTATTACTTATCAAGTTCTCTCAGATATTGAACTTATTGTAATTACCAGTGCACGTGCGTTCTACAGCTCAGGTCAGCTTAACTGAAATGCGGAAAAACCTTGCCAGATGTTGTTCTATCGGATCGAGATAAGATTGTTTCAGCAAACAGACGTTTGAATATATTGTTTATGTAAAAGAAAACGGAAAAATGCGACATTTAAATGCTCCACGTGATTTTAGCATAATTGCAACGCAGCTTTAGTTAACCACATTTCGAAATCAGTAGTCGAAGTGGTTACCTTTAATGAAGCCTTACCTGATTGTGAATTTTACGAAATAGATAGTTAATATAGTTTTTGGTAATTCTTACAATTTTTCATTAAGAAACTTTTTTCTTCTAACATTTTCTTCCAAGAATATTGCTTACACCGTTTTTCTAAGACCGTTTTACGTGAAAAATAACTAATTTTAACAACTAAAGCACGTGCGCTCTTCAGCACAAGTGAGCTTAACTGAAATGAAAAACCCTTGCCAGATTTTGTTCTATCGGATTTAAGATAAGATTGATGCAAGAATCAGACGTTCGAATATATTGTTTATGTAAAAGAAAACGGAAGAATGNCTAATAAGTATTCATTTATGACTTTGTATGTAATCGAGTGAGCGTCTGGATTTTATAGTGTCAAGTTGATATTTGAATATTTCTTCATAATTGAGACAAACATGTTTAACTAATCGAGTTCTCTCAGATATTGAACTAATTTTAAATACTAAAGCACGTGCGCTCTTCTGCACAAGTGAGCTTAACTGATATGAAAAACCCTTGCCAGATGTTGTTCTATCGGATTTAAGATAAGATTGATGCAAGAATCAGACGTTTTAATATATTGTTTATGTAAAAGAAAACGGAAGAATGTGGCATTTAAATGCTCCATGCGCTTTAATATGACATGTACTGATAAACGGTGGCATAAGGATCCAACTAGTGTTTATGCTGATATTGATAATTTCAATATTTTGGAGCCGCTTTAAATGCACAACATCCATAATCAAACGTTTAAAAAAAACGTAAAGAGTTTCTTGGCAAGAAAAAAAAACGATATGCTTTTGCCGGTGAAACGTCCAAAATTGCATGCTCAAAGATATGAAAACAATAGCTTTATTTTGGTGTATTACGTTTAAAGACCAATTTGTCATATACCGGGTACTCGTGTATTGATTGAAAACTTGAAAGATGCATGATATGTTTCAAAATTGTTTCAATAAAGTAAATTTAATGTTAAAAATCACAGAATGAATATTTCACTTTGTTATTTATCATGAACTATTCAGCGTCAACCAGTTTCATCAAGATAGTAAAGAAAAGCTTGTGTGTTGATTTTCTTAACATTAATAAAAAAAAGCTTAAGGGGGTAATAAATCTCAGCGTTGCTTAACGTTGAATGTATATTTCATGAATGATCGTTTACTCATAGTTCTCCCTGCGAACTAATTAAGGCCAGAACTCTGGTAATTCTCTTACTTTTGATCGAAGTTCTTCCTTTTTACTGAGTCGTGTCTTTTTAAAACGCCTCTGCGTAAGGAACAGAATTCGGTGTTGGATTTTCTCATCCGCCACGAAATGCACGTGCTAAAACTTCCTGGCGGGTTTTCACATCTGCAAAAACACGTGCATTCCGTGTTGCTTTTTTTCAGGGTTTTTTTCAGTCCCGCTGGATAACATAAATCTCGTGCGTTTAAACATTGAAAACAGTCAACGTTGATGCAAGATAATAATTAATCGGTGTTTATCATGCTTTCATTGCTGTTCATTCGTTTAGGGCTGGCATTTTTGTTATCTTAAAATACGTTGTATCTCCTTAATCTTTGACGAGGAAAGTGCGTGTGCATGTACCTAAGAACATGAGAATGAATTTTATGATTTGGATGCCAAAACGTTATATAAAGGTGATAACGTCATCTACAACAATATTTGTTTGACATTAAATCATATAGCTTACAAAACACTCGTGCATACAAATCGAATGGGGCTTGTAAAATATCCAAATCAACATAGAACTATCTTCGAAGAAACGCGTTAAAGTATTAAAATGTCTAATGGCAATAGTTAGATTTCACACTTCTTTGAAAAGCGCAATTGAAATATGTACTGGACCCTATCTTTTCTTAAAGAGTTATGCAAGTTGTGAATGAAGACAAGTAAATATCACTCGAATGACACGAATGGGCAGACATATCACACTTACATCCGTATTTATGATTTCTTTGTGGGAAACGGTTTCCTTCTAAGAAAGACCAGTTGGGATTAATATGATAACACCCTTTTTACATGATTTATGAGCTGTAAAAGAAGATCGTACTTTTTATACAATAAATAATGTGCTGCCTTTATGTTGGAGCATGATTTATAATTTCTAGGCAATACATCTGTCAAGATAAATAACATCATAATACGAGTATATGTATATAGGTCGTGATCAAGAGCAACGCATTTACGAATTTTGGCATTTATGTTATTTACGTTTGAAGGAAGTCTCTTCTTAGCAAAAATCCAATTTAGGCTTAGAGTTTCGTTCCAAACAAGCCTGTGCGAAATGCACAGACTACTCTGGGACGACACGTTACGCGCATACATTAACACCTGTTTTCCAAGAACGAGACTCAATTTATTCTGTCCCTATATTCCAGATTCTGGTCAGTAGTAGTAAATATTGCACCAACTCTTATTGTAAAGCATGTAATAGGACTCGACGTGGAATTATTAAGATAACAAGTTGCAGTTCAAGGCCTTTCTTATGAAAGCTCTGAATCAAATAGAAGGTTAATAATGTGCCGTCACACATTGTTATAACAAATGAAGCCGGTATTTTGGTATTGTCCCTTTATTTGTTTTTCATTATAACTGCCATAAGCCATGCATTGAACAAGAAAATGGAATATCTGGGCTTATTAAGACATGATAATAATGAATTAATCGCAACAAAGCAAATAGTTTTTGGAAGATTGAATAGATATTGCAATTGCATTCTTTGTGATTGGTGTGTTCATTTTTATCTTTGCTAATTGTTAAATTGTTGTCCATGCGAATACAATTTTCAAACGTACACATACAGGTAGTAAAAACATATTGTTTATAAACATGTGAATGCAAGTGATTGATTTTTTACAAGGATAACACAAATTTCACACACATCGTATATATAATTAAATAAAGAAATGTTACAAGTTTTGGATCATTGCGATTAACAAAACAAAAATATTGTAAGAAGAAAAGGCAGAGACCTAACAATTTTCCAGTTAGTATGTTAGTAAATTGCATAACATGTACTAGCTATAATTCTTAACATATTTGCACCCACTTGTAACTTTAAAGTGATGTCTGTCTTAAATGATTTTAAACAACTACAGGTAACAAGTTTCTGTAATTTAAATTCTTGTAACAATTATATTCAGCGCAATGCAAATTGTAAAAACAAAGAATTACAAGTATTCAAACGGCCATCAAAATCATGTTTATGGTTTAAATTGTCGCGGCGTGCTTAAAAGTATGTCTTTAAAGGCAATACAACATGGATTAAACTAAAACATATTTTGGATTCACTTCAACTTTGTTATTCTCGATGTTTCTTTCGTAATTATATGCAATAACTTAAATGGACTAATGAAGTAAAGTCTTTTTAAATGGGAGTTTAAGTCACTGAAACAAATTTAAATAAGTTATCCCGGCATTAAGATTTGAGACGTAATTTACAAGACACGATGTGCCTATCAAACTAATTAAGGTAATTAATCAAAAGGAACAGCAGCAACAGCAAATCCTCGTCCTATGACACAACTGTATAAATGTGCACACATTGTTACTGAATAAGCTGGTGGAACACACAGAGCCGCGTTGCAATATAAACGTTTGAACATGTTAATAAAAATATTCGGAACATTGCGTGCAGAAAGAAAATTTCGTGAACAATATTCTCATGCAATTCATATGATTATGTTATATGTTATTTGACCGTTAAAGTTCTTGAAAAACTTCCAGGAAAAACCACCAGGCCAATGATTCATGTGAATTGCTGAAGCGGAAAGAAATATCCCGATTCCCAATCGTGCATCGCGGATTGAAATCGAGTTACATTGACAGAGCCATAAATATCAAATCAAAATCCAACAATCTCCGATCATAGAGCATGGAAGGAAGAAAAACAAAGACTCCGTCAATAACCGTCAGTTAAAATACAATATCTCTTCCATTGACCCATGATAATCGTACTTAATTGTCTTGTGGAAGTTCGCGTTTTTGTTTTCTTGCCCCAATAACACTGTAATGTATGGCATAGTTTTCCGGGAATACTCAGAGAGGAATTTTGACAAATGCGCTTATACGAAGATAACAGTTTTAAAGAGGTTTAGGAAGGCATCTCGAACATTATCAGTCAGTCGTTGTGCATCGCGCAACATTTGCAACTCGCAGAAACGCAATTCAGCAAACTGTGAGAATTAAAAACACAGACATAACATTCAAAATGTGATAATCATTATTGTTTTCTGGTAATTGTCCATCTTCACACGTTTTCCATCTTCACACGTTGTCAAAGTTGTAAAATTAAATGTTTTAGAGTGAGCTTAACTGAGATTCAAAAAAGCTTGCCAGATGTTGTTCTTTCAGATTCGAGATAAGATTATTGCAGCAAAAAGATATTCGAATATGTTGTTTATGTGAAAGAAAACGTAAGAATACGGCATTTAAATGCTCCATGTGATCTTATACCGCATGTATTGACAAACGGTGGCAGAAGGTCCAAGCTAGTGATTATGCTGATATCCCGGGCACAAAAGTCTTAATTGCGATATATTTGGATGCAATTTATGCCATGCAACAAGGGGCGTCTATATGAATTGACAACTTTTAACTTAACATATATCTGCCAAAAACGATAGTCCAAGTCATTGAGTCGACAATAAATGCAAAATGGGTAATTCATCCTGGCGTTGCTTCATGTTGAGTGTATATTGTATCACCGATCGTTTACTGTTAGTTCTCCCTGCGAACTAATTAAGGCCAGAACTCTGGTAATTCTCTTACATTTGTTTGAAGTTGATCCTTTTCACTGAGTCACGTCTTTTTAAAACGATTCTGCGTAAGCAACAGAATCCGCCGCAGACTTTTCTTAACCGCCACCAAATACACGTGTTAAAAATTCCTGGCAGGATTTCATAAGCACAAAATCACGTGCATTCCGTGTTTTTTTTCTCCCAGTTTGTCAGTTTCGCATGTAAAGCAGAACTGCTTTCGTGGAATAATGCGAAAATAAACACATACAACTCTTGCGTTTAAACATTGTACACATTCAACTTCGATGCAAGATAACTAATGTTTGTTCGCTCCAGAATAAACCATTTTATCCAACGCAAGCTATTTAACTATATTGATATGCATACGAGTTATCCGTCACACAAGAGTTAGCTTTCATGTAAATTATTCTCCCGCATGGGGCGCTGAACCATAGTATATGATGGGCTGCAATTCCACTTGCATTCTTTTATCCTGTTGTCTGATTGCTGAGTAAGTGGCATTTATTGCTTATTTAGAAATTTATTTTAAAATGAAAACAACCAAAAAAAGAGTTGCTTTTGACGGTACTTCCTGTTGTGTTTATTCAATCATGTTTTCTTGCATGGTAAAATGTAGTCAAACTTATTACTTATCCAGCATTGTTTATTTTTAATCGTGTTAAAGAGATAAAAATAAATTACACGGATCGTCGCCGTGAGCACGTGGTCTTGTAAATCTGTACATGAGCTAGTTCTTATGTTTGGTTTTGAATTTGTTTTGTTTGCAACGATATAAACACAAATATATATTTACTAAATTAAGTAAAATTTGTTATAAAAAAAAAAAAAAAAAAACAAAACGTGGTAACCACGTGGTAGTTACAGTGCATGATTTGATATTAGGTATACGATTTCAGTTAATAATTACTATAACCTTTGCTTAAAATATCAATGATGATAAATTTGTTACTAGAGCAAATTCACATAAATTAAACCTTCTGTTGTGCACTTATTATCTGCTGACGTAGTTAAAGCAGTGTAGTAGCTGACGTCATCACCATATTGATTCACCCAGCTCTTATATTGACGTAATTGAAGCAGTGTGGTTGCTGACGTCATCACCATATTATTTCACTCTGCTGTTATAATAATGTTGGTTTCAGTGAATGAAATTTATCGGGTTATTAATTTCATATTACCATGCCACCGCGCTCGAGTAAACGTAGACTGGAAGTAGCGGAGGGTTTGCGGGCCATGGAGACGCCGGATGTCGGTGCACAATCGGGAACCAGCATGGTCCAGTGGCTCCTGCCCCGGCGGAACCACTGGGATACAGTAACGATCAGGGGTATTAAATATGTTCAACCATGTGCCAATTACGGTAAGTCAAAACATTTGGAATGGGGAATTTATGAACTTATGTCGTTGCTCCCCAAACATTACGACAGTACTTTACAAAAGGTACAGGTTGTTAAGGGGGAACTAATTGTGTCTGTTAAAGGGGTTGTTAAGAATTTTGACAAAATTGAAATGTGGACTGATGCTTTTCTTATCTATATGGCTATTTTCCTCGTGAAACATGTGGCTTTTTCGGTACATGCACAATATAGGAGTCTCTGCGGCGCGTTTCTCCGGATGGGCAGAGTATGATAGGCAATTCCGTTTCAATATGATCGGCAAATCCTTTTCAAAATTGCACACAATCCAAACTGTCGTTAGGATTCCCTCGATCCAGAATTATGGATAATGGCTATGTATCCTGCAACATATGTTCTATCGTCTGAGCAAAGGTCTTGCTATTCTTATAACAATATGGGTTATTGTTCATCGGTTAACTGTCCGTATGCACAACACTGTTTTAAATGTGGCTCTCAACATCCAGCGCTTTATTGCTTCCGGCGAATAGGTAATGCTATGCAAAGGTCTGTAAGAGCAGTCTTCGCCAATTACACACCTCGTTTCCGTCCACGTGGTCCTAATAACCAGCACGATTTCAGGCCATTCTAACAATCACCACGTGCAGATGTCAGAAAGCCTTT
>VMBQ01009347.1:7918-32558 GCA_007657795.1 Dreissena rostriformis
ACTCAACCTCTCTTGTGTTTTTTTTTTGTCAGGTAATAAATCAATCAAATTAAACAAATTTTATATCGTACGTGAGTCTATAGTTTCATTCATTTATCATACCGTAAAATGTATGATTGATTAATGTTTATTTCTTACTCGGGATCTTTCGGATGATTTTAGGATATTTCATTATTTATTCCGTACTCTCAATGTTACTCTTACTTATTTATTAAATGTTATTTCTATTGCTGCGTTCAGCGTTAATTATTAAATATATTCGTTGCCTGGTTTGTTGATGAAATTAATTCAAAACCAACGATCTTGTCTAAGGTGATCCAAAGTTTATTTTCTGCAAATTCAAGACAATTTTGAAATCAAATATATATTAGAATAGTATACATATGCATATGCATGCACAGTTTTATAAAAGTGTCTAATGTCAAATTTGTAATAAACATTTCCACAGTAATTTCCATTAACGTAAATAACAAACAATAATTAATATATCTTTTAGTACCTGGTTTTTAATATGAGTCTGCGGTCTAGTAATTATAAATTAAACGTAATTTTTTACATACCAAATAATCCTTTAGAATTAACAATATAATATATTCAATTATTATAATAAAATCCAAATACACTTTATATTATTTCTTGACTATAAATTGCCGCACTTAGTAAAGTAATACAAACAACAAAATAAATATCCAAAATGTAGATTACTACATACCTGCAAATACAAGAAAATTATGTACAGGCAAACATAAAATTAAATAGCAGTATTTTTTTGGAGGCTTTGATATCGATAAATCGACAATCTCCAGAATATCCGTAAGATAGTTCGTTGGTGTATTGTTAATAGGTGTTCCCTTTTATGGCAAGTTGTTTTAACCTTTTTCCTGGTTTACGTCATACTCAAGCAGTATGACTTATATAATTGGTATTGTAAACAGGTGTTTCTCTGACCTCATTACGTTTACAGTTATAGTTCGTTAACCCCGACCGACTTTCTGTCTTAAAACCCAAAATTATATTTACAGGTTATCTGGTGGCTATCTGGTGGCTATCTGGGAATTGAGTTTTATTGTTCGCACTTGCAAACCATCTGTTATTCTCATATGACCATGTCATTTACAAATTATGCTAATTATAAACTAAAATTAACAATAACTGATGCAAATATATATTAATGAATCCATGAAGTTAGCATTATGTTTTCTTAAGAGATTACACATTTATGGAATAATTATTTTGTATGTAGATTGTTGTTAGAGATAAAACTCATATGCGAATAATCCATTAAGTCCTTGTATTTCGTGTCATATAATGTCGGATACGTTTGCCCTTGCTGAAACAAAAGTCCACAACAGACATGTTGCACCACTCAAAACTGTTTTGGCATAAAGTATACAAATAACCAGTTTTGTTTAAAGTATACAAATAACCTGTTTTTTTTAAGTATACAAATAACTAGTTGTGTTTAAATTATACAAATAATTAATTTCTTTTGAAGTTCCTCGTGGCAATCACAACCATTCTGTGTTGTGAGTAGTATAATTATAATGTAACTATTGAGCATCGATTGCTTTCGAAAAAAAATGAAATTCAATTGGACAATGAAGCCACCACGTTAGGAATAACATTTACAAATGATGAAAATGAAACAGTTTTAAAAACATACTACTTAAATTACAGAAATTTTAAAACTGCTTAAAATCACGGCAACACCGTTAACTTACACTAATCTGAAAAAACACAATGTTAAAAACATTTGCACTCCCAAAATTAGTTTATGTACCAATAGTTCTCCCGAATCCACCAAATGATATTATTAACGATATAAAATCAGCAATATTTAATTTCATGTGGGACGGTTAACCAGATAAAATTAAACCAACTCAGTTAATTCAATCTGTAGAAAATGGAAGTATCAAATTAACGGACATTGACTCATTCTTGAATGAATCAAATGCAGTTGGGTTAAAAGATACCTAGATAATACCAATACGAGTAAATGGAAATTATTCTACCAGAAAATTCTAAACAAATATGGTGACTCCTTACTTTTTGAATGTAACATCAGCAATACTATTTTACATGAAATTGCAAACGAGAACATATTTCTTTCTAGTGCTATATCGGCATGGAGTAATATTACTCATAATCTAGAAACCCAAACCAACAGTAAAACTATTCTAAGGAACAATAAAGACATAACTTCAAACAATAAGACTTTTTTCTATCAACATTGGTCTGGACAAAATATAAAACATGTCGACCAATTGTACGATAACAGAATTAACGACTTCTATTTTTTTGATAATATATGTTATAAATACGGAATACCTTCAAGCAATTTCCTAATGTATTACACATTATTTAAAAGCATACCCATACATATTAAATGTTTAAACAATACGAATAACACACCATGTACGCAAACATCATTCGTAGAAAACAAACTTGCAAAACAAATCAAAACGAACAAAATATTTTACTCACTACAAATAAAAAAAAGAGAAGAAAACTCCAAAAATTCAAAATAAATGGCAAATCCTTCTTCAAGAACAAGAACTTAATTGGAAACAAATATTTATCATGCCATATTAAACAGCTATAGATAGCACACTGTGACATTTTCAATATAAATATGTCCATAGAATCATAGCAACGAATAAATATCTTTTTACGTGCAACCTGTCCAACACAAATGTATGTGATTTATGCAGCGAACACATTGAAACAATAGAACATCTTTTCTGGGAGTGCAAACATATTCAAACTCTATGGAACCAATTGACAACATTTCTAGAGAAACAACAATTAAAAGTAAAACTGTCTCTCTCAAATATCAGTTTCGGTGTAAATACTTTTAAAATACCAGAAATTAATAACACTGTTAACTACATTATTATATTAATGAAATATTTCATAATCAGCATGAAATACAAAAAAAAACACCTTCTTTGAACTGTTTTATAAATTATCTAAAACTAAAGATCCAAATTGAAAACGAAATAGCCCTCAACAACGACACACTTCATATTTTTGAACAAAAATGGAAACACATACAATTTTCATAATCCAGTCCAGTTGTATTCTACCCCACTTTACGCAACTCATCTATAGTATTGATTATTACATTTTAAAAATAACAACATATACCAAAGGCAACCAAAGCAAAAAACACTATATATATTAGCATACCATGTATAATATGTTTGACATTATTACTGCTGAATAATATCACCTTTGTTCTTGCTCATGCACATATTTACATTGTTTGTTTTATATTGAATAAAAACAAATGGGTGTAAAAAATCAATATTACATAGCTTGGTTGTTTATGTGACTGCAATATACTATGAAAATGAATGTAATACCTAAAACGAATAATCGTATAGACTGAGGGGATAATTTATCAAAACAAAAAAAAATACTAGCAATAATAAAAAAGTTGCGTGATCTATACACGCGTTTATTATTTAAAATAAATAAAACGAAGCTTAAAAATAAATAAATAAAAAAACTACCATAAGAAAAAAAATATTAATAAAGTTGAACGATAAAAACCCGATGACATATCATGTAGCTGAAACTGCAAGTAGATCGGAGGACGTAATTTAGCAGCGATGACAAGATGACGTCACCAGTAACGAAATCAAATATTATTAAAGGGGCAGTACTGTAAAATCGAATTACTAATGAAACCAGCTGTGTTTATTGACCATTTTAGAAGCAAACATATAAAAGTGTCATTGGAATAATAATTCCAAATTTTAAGAGAAGAAAGATATAGTGAATCATAAACTACCAAGCGTGTGTTTTTAAGTACGTCATAATCATATCCTTTTGCTAAAAAGGATCTAATTAAATTTATTACTTACATTTGCTTTAAGATATTTACATTTGCGAACACGCTTCAAAACATTCCCATACAATGATGGTTGGGAAATTCCATTAGTTAAATGGCATTTTAAAGAAACATTATATTTTTAAATTAGATAACTATATTTTGAGTGAAATTGAGCGATTTACGTCGTAAGTTATGATAAAAAAACAACTTGTTTTAGCAAATTTATTATTTAAAATACGTTAACGATCATTAAATTCTTCAACATATTAACATGCTCTGGCGTATCGTACCAACTGCGAAATATAAATACCATAGGAAGGACCTTTAGAGATGTTACCATCTACATGCATAGTGTTTTGAATTCTGAATGTACATCGGACAAGTACTCAGAAGGTTGTTGTCGCAATACCTTACGCTTACCGGTCAGTTAGTTTATATGCTCTTCACGAACAATTTATATGACATATGTTGTTTCAAAATTGTAGTGGTGTAATTAATATTAATGTATAAACTGTCAGCTAATTTTCCAAAACACACATTTATTCCAAGTCTAGACACTGAATAAACATGCAGATTCAAAAAGCAGCAAGAAAAACATGAAACAGTAACCGGTAACGAAGTATGTTTACAAGCATAGACACTCTATTTTTAAACAATATATGCAGGTTTTGCAATCGGTTCATGTCCATAAATAAAGGCCCATATGTTCCACCATAATCTTTCTCTATTGCTCTGCAGTCGACGTATAATTAAGTTTATATTTGGTATTTGTTAAATAAAACATGTAGTACTGATTTCTCTGTATTTCTCTGCTTAGTGCATTCATACAAGTTTTGGAATTATTGTTTTAATCCTACTTGAAGTTCTTTTCATTATGTCAATTTTACCGGATTTGCCTCGTTACAAAAATTACTTATTAAATACTTGCAGAATTATCCATGATATATGCCACTGTTTTGCATATAGAAAAACCAGTATTAGACATATATCATTTGACTGAGTATTTCAGCTAATAAGAGTGTTTGTAAACTTTAATTGTAACGTTATGTTCAGATTATAATTCAAATACAGTACCAATGTACATAACATTTTATGCGAGTGTTATTGAAGCAATCATGGTGCCTTCGTGATAAAGAGATTGAATTATACATGTACGTTCTGAACAAAGCAAACACAAAATCGCGATCTTTGTTATGTTATCGAAGCAATGTATCGTATGAAAGGACGATTGACTCATGTAATGGTGCACTTGAATGCCAAAAAGGATAAACATACTCTAAGGATTATCATAAGCAATTAAACGTGATTACTTCACAACCAAATCTTGAATCGCTGTAATGTCGTTTTTATCTCTCCTCATGTACGGTGTATGTACCATAAAAATGACAAAGTGGGATGTAAATATATTGTATTTTATGTGATTCATATGCATGTGTCCGTTAAGCAATATGTCATGCATGCCGATGCGTAAGTGTTTATGATTTCATACAAGTTTTGGAACTATTGTTTTAACCCTACTTGAAGTTCTTTTCATTTTACCGGATTTGCCTCGTTACAAAAATTACTTATTAAATACTTGCAGAATTGCAGTTGGTACGATACGCCAGAGCATGTTAATGTGTTGAAGATTTTAATGATCGTTAACGTATTTTAAATAATAAGTTTGCTAAAACAACCATCTGAGTACTTGTCCGATGTACATTCAGAATTCAAAAATTTATTCTACTATGTGTATATGTTATTTCGTTTTGTGCCGTACTGTACCGTTTTGGCAATTGGTTCCTTGCCATAAATAAAGGACCACAGAGGTGTGTATGATAAAACTGCAATACTGCTGCAGCTTCTGGAGTTTCACTTCTTCATATTGTTTTGAAGAACAATTTGAAAAATACAATACGACCCAACAATCATATATGATAACGAATGCCGTCATCAAACTAAACGAAGTATGCGTGTAAAGAATCTGTAACAAAGGAATAAGGAAAAGAGATGAGCTCACAAATGGAATAATCTCACCTCGGAAAAATAACAATATTCAGTCTTAAGATTTGTTTTCAAAAAATCAAAACAGTACAGCAGAATGAATATACAAACATTTAACATATACGCTGACTATGGTCTAGCATGTATCATTGAATGACGAATACAAACAAATATTCTAATTAACTGATGAAAAGGAGAGGAAAAATGTTGACTGTTGAAAGAAAAGAACTTGTTCACGCGTTTCCGTATGTGGCAAAATTCATTTAAAAAGACATACACAACTCGTAGAACGTTTCATTTTGATTAATGATGTTGATTTAACAAGACATTCTAGATAGACGAACGGGACCAACAGGGCCTTTATATGGAAACCTCCTAACTTTATGAGACAACTCTGAACTGTTCTTCCCTTTGAACTCCCTGCTAAACTGAACTGAGGTCACAAAATGTGCTTGCCTTTTATACTGTTAAGCCGAGGCATTTATGCAAAAACATCTGTTAGCAAATAAATTGAACGAGTTCATTCCTATCACCTCTACATGAAGCTAAACACGAACTGTAGACGCTAATGCGATGTTTGTATCAATTTTTTCGAAAAGCTGAGCTGATAACAATAGAAGGAAAGAACCATTGGCTAAAACAAAATGCCAACAAAGGGATTCGAACCCGGGTCCCTTCGTGGTAGAAGGGGGCGCTCGATCGCTTAAACACTGAGGCATCTAGCGTATTTAAACGCATATTTGAACCGCCTTCTTGTTTTGGTTTTGACCGAAATGTTTGTAGTTTGACGCATATACTCGGAAAACGTTCGCCGGAGTTTTTGGTTCGTACGAGGTAATGCGATGTCACACGAAGGTTTTAATGGTTTGAATCTGTACGAATTATATAGAGTCCCAGCTCAAATATCCGTTATAAATATGCATTCATACATACCAGTTTATTTCTTATTTAAAAAAAGACAGAAAGTTAACGTTGAATTTTAACCTTGCATGACTCCTTGTGCCAAAACAATTAAGGCGCTGTATCCATAACAATATTTGTTTCAACTCACATGTTCAACTCTTTTCTCGATTTGCAACGTTTTATGTATTTACAAACCTCATATTATTGGCTTACATGTACCATCAAATTAAAGCGCTATTGAATTGTGAGGAATTATTCCGTTTGCTATTTTGATATAAACTAATTGACTCCTGCGTTGTCAAAAGTAGTATAAATCAATGAATTGTGCGAATATATTTTCTACATGTGTGTATTTATGTGTGTATTAACTAAAGGCATTCTCTGAAATCACAAACCATGAACAATGCAATCATTATGGCCTGTCATGAATGAACATACCCACATATGCTATTCTCAGAGCTAAAAAAATGACACTTACGGAACAAATAAATTGTAAACAGATTTTGAAAATATCACGTTTGAGCATCAAATCATGCACGTGCAATTAAAAACCATGATTTATGTGTTACATATTAATACGCATACTATACAAAAAACAATTGCTCATACAGTATTGAAATAAGTGTGTCTATTATCACTGATGTATGAACTATTTTCACTTAATGTATCCTAACTTGTTTTACATATGTGTTCCACAAATTACGTTGCGTATTTGATATAAAAATACAACAATGCCGTTAGATTTTTAACCATATGTGTACGTCTTTATGAAATATATGTCCCAAAAATATCATTTTATTTTAGCATAATGTCGATGAACATGATAAAAATACAATTTAGAACAATGCCGATGGTCTTTTTCAATGTAAAATTACTGTTTTACATGTAACAATTTCAAAGTTAATTCCACGTTTTAGATAATCTCATCGCAATTGTAATTTGTTAATATGATAAACATGTATACCAAGTACTCACATGTGGTTGTCTTAATTTGCAGCGTATAATACTAAATTATGAACTTAAAACAGTACATGTTCCGAGCTATGAACCCTAATTCCCATTGTGAACACAGGAATATAGGATAGGGCCTATAAGTAATTGTTTCTGAAGCGTGATATGGTCTGCAATTGATCATATAGCCATTAAGTCCTCACCAAAAACAACGATCTACTGAATAAATTGCCATCATTATGTAGTCAAATTTAGTTTTTGTTTTCAATCCGAAGAATCATGAACACTTCACAAACTATAACAACGAGAATATAATCACACACATGTAGCACATTATAAATACAAATTCAATATTGTTTGCGTAAAGACACATTCATACGATTATAATCAGTGCTATGTGATAATGCTTTTTCAAGAGAAATGTACTACTAATATGACAATGATCTTACATACCAGTTGATATTAACTAGAGAACTTTAGGCAATACACAGTTATTTATATATGTTATCGTTCATTTGTTTCTCATAGTTCAGGTACCGATATAATGAAAAACTTGTTTAACAGCCAGGTCAATACAACACTCTATATATTACACTCTTTATTTCTATAATATTGAAAGACTGAGTATGTCCCTAAAACACTCAACGATGAATGAAGACATCAGCGGACATCGAAAACAAACGCGGGGGTTTATTATGGGTACACTAGATTGATAATTTGCTATAGCAATATTATGTTATACGAAAAGTAGAAAAATATATCGTGCGTAAGCATTCTGACAAACACGATTTTAATGAACAGATTAAAGTTTCACACATTTACACACTTACTTTGTTTCCTTCCTGTTTAAAGATTAAACAATATTGGCAAACCAGTTTTGTGTGCTTTTAGGAAACATGTATCTACATATAAGCAGGAAGTTATTAACTCCAATATATTGAAACAAACAAACTAAAAAATTGGTCATTGCATGTTAATTATGTCGTTGATATATAGGAAGTTATTCATTTTTACAAAAAATAAATACAAAACAGTTGCGTGCTCTGTCCACCAATTAAATTCTGCAATGTCGGTCAGATTTTTACTAATCGACTTTCGGTGTGCTGCGTTCATTTTCATCCCTTGTTTATTTAAGATAAATACACACCAGTCTGCATGATCACGCATGTATGAATTATCAAATTAAAAACACCGATTGTATATTTAATGTGAGATTCGATCAATGTTTAATTTTTGCAAAATGCAAATCTCAAGCATTAAAAGCATGAATTCAAATTGTACACATTTTTTAAATTAACGAACAGTATTTGTTTTTGTAAAATAAATACTGGTGTGACATTTAAACTTCAATTAAGTGTTTAACAGATTGGAACCTTGTTTCATATACAAACATAAACCAATACGCGATAAATAAATTATCACCCTCTTCATATATGAATCTTATAAAATTACAGATAAACTTTCACGAACACGTCGTTTATTTTATTTCTTTATTGATGTTTAACTTTATACATATTTGCAATTTCCCAGTGTGGGTATTTGTATGCATATTGAATTAATTTTCCGAACCCCTTAGTGTTTCATACGCCTCAAAGCCTTATATAAAGATTTGGAATGTATTGGACTTCAATCAAAAAAAGGTATTTAGAAAATTACGTGACATTTTGTATCATCCCTCTGGTAATTAGTTTATCAGATATATATCTACAAATAAAACTCCAACGCTGTTTAAGAAAATAACATAACAACTGGGTATATTGTTGGTTCTTGTTTATTATTAGGTTTAACGTGCACGGTATATTACAATATTTATTCATTTAGTTATTGACTTTATAATTTTGGATGAGGTACCCATCCCCGACAATGCTATCCTTGGCTTGGAAATACACATTCTAATTCGGCAAATACGAGAATAAATGGCAAATACGAAAAACAAACACTACTGATATAAGATTCAATTAATATCAGGTTAAGCCAATTCAAGTTTAAATTTGATGCACACCATCTTGAAAACGCTTTTGATAAATAAGTGTGGACATCGTTGTGGTACTCTAACTTTTGAATTTGCAACAAAAATAAATACAGTAACGTATTATTTATTTATTAGCTAAATAATACTGAGAGACACATGGTCGCTTTAACTTGTGACTTATTTTACTTTGTTCTTATTTTCTTCCCATTATAATGCCATGACAAAATATTTAATTGAAATTCTCTTAACAATTTAGTTTGAAAAAAATGTGATGATAGTATCGTTTAAATTTTAGATTAAAATTGCATGGGTCGAACGCCAGAAAGGAAGAGATCACTTGCATCAATCATCATATTGGCATCCGACAAGCGCTAAAGTTTCAGCATGAAGTGCAAGAAAGACTTATAGAAATAAAAAGACATCGTTGATGGAGTCTTTAATGTCCACTTACACAGAATGTCATGCGCTAAATTTAAACTAAAGCTTGCATAGATTATTAAGCTGAAAGCTGTTGACACAAATGTTACTTTTCATTAACAAAGTGTTTCCTGTTTTTAACATTGATGTTTACGGCATTATATTTTGAAGTCACTTAATAAAATTATGATTAGTTTAAATTATGGAGTCCTTATTATTGGCCTCATATAGCTTACGGCCTAAGGTTAATACTGCCCCACTCCAACAACAATGCCAACATGAGTTCAAATAACAATTAACATTATATTACAAAGGTTAAATGTATTCTAGTTTATTAATAAATCTATAAAGAGAGTAAGCAAGTGTTGTCAATTAGCATTACAGGAATTTCTAATTATAATTTGCAAAACCAAAAACGAAAAATGTTAACACTGCAAGCAATATAAACATCTGTTCTTAAAGTCAGTTCAAACTCATTGTTGCACGTGTATTTATTCAATTTAAATACAAATGCGTCTACTTTAGGCTTACGTTGTGTTTTACTGGATAAACACTTAACACGTTGTTCAGTGTTTCTAAATATCGTATAACTTATACAACTAGAAGAATAAGTATAATAATAACAACATCATCAACTGCTTCCAATAATGCAACATATTTACAACAACACTTCCATTAGTACTTTTTGTTCTACTGCTTCAACCATTACGACGGAAGCTACTACTACCATAACTTCTTNACATCGCGAAATTTTATTACCGAATATACTGAAAATATGAACTTTTTTCAAGTAATGCAATATACCAGTCGTGATATTTAAATCAAAATAAACTAATAATTGTAAAAAAATACGGTATTTTAGAACTTCTCTTTTTCGTCATTCGTGGTTGACAGTCCCTTTAAAAATGCAAATTAAGATCGATAACTGTCACAATACGGGCTCTCAGAACGTGATAATTGGTAAAAATTCCGGTATCTATTGGGATCAAAATTTAGGTTGTATTGTAGTAAATAGTTAGAATGTATACATAAAAGAATTGCATTGCGAAAGCTTCTGAGAAGATACTGATGACATAATTAACATGCATTAAAGCCATGCTCTTAGTTATTTGACGTTTTAGGAGGAGCACCAGCATATAATTGGATCAACAAGAAGATTATTTTCGAAGACTTATGTTTTTTGGTAACACTAAGGAACACCAAATCTAAATATGTATTTGGATATAAATATGAAAACAATTGGACCTTAATTTAAAAATACAACTTATATTCAGAAATAGATAATTGACAAATGCATCATATATGTACTGTATAGTAGTTTTGTTTTATGCAACAATGTATTAGAGCATTGGAATATACACGTGATGTGACTTGATTCTCTTAAAAAAAAAGAAAATCTGAAAAATTATTTCCGGTACTGCATATTATATATTCAATGAAAGTAAAATGTATTGTATTGTTTAATGTAAATGAAAAATATCATATCTTATCACACTCAGCCTACAAATGCTACAAATGTAAAAATCAACCTCAATTATCATAACAGAACATAAATGTATTAAGATTTGTACAAAGTGCATCGTCAGTCTTAAAATAATCGCATTTTTACAAAGTATTTTAGTGACAGGGTGGCAATCAGCTATTATGTTGTTACAAAATTATTATTTTATGCTACAATTTATGGGAAATATTAAACTAAAAAGAAAATTAATTATCTTGTGTATATCATGTGGATTATTATGCTTATAATAACAGAAAGACAAAAGCTACATATTTTACATGTTATAGATATGGCAGCAAATTTAACAATCAGACATGTCTGTTTCTCATCTGTATTAAGATACAGAAATAGTTTTAGTTGTGAAAAATTAATGTGGGCAATGAATAAGCGAACAAATAACATATGGATCATTATGCTCATTATATAAGCATATATTATGCACAAATATATTAATTATTATATACATTACATATATTAGATAATAAACATACAAGAAATCAAATTTTCCGGATATCGTTAAAACAAGGACAGATTAGCATACACTGCTATTCGTCTTCTAAGTCACGTGAGTTACAAAAAGTACAATACATTTCTTCCTAAGCTATGCGATTATTACTGAACCTACCCGTTTGAATTCGTAATCGATGACTTGTCGTTCTTAATCTACAGAAGCAAATTCTGAGACTTTTAAGTTAGATATTTAAATATTTGTCATATTCAAAAGATAGTTTAAATTCTTTGTACAATATTAAAACTTGACTTTCAAGTGTGTGTAACCAATTTTGTTAAAATAATCTATAACTCTGTATTTAAATTAAGCGAGAAATGCGTGTTTGTTTACATACTGATAATTGTTAAAGAAGTAGGCAAACCCATATTCATTACGTAGAGTGTGTTACATGTGTTACCCAATTTCACTTCCCATTAACACAGTGTTTCAGAGCCTCGTTGTAAACAACACTTACTACAATGTGTTTACTGCTTTTTTTTAACAATACTTTATTATTATAATGTATCTATGGATATGAAGTGAATAACTGCCCAGTTTACCATAGACTACAGAAGAAAAAGTATTGCTTCTTAATAATATCATATAACATTTAAGGTGTATTCTTTATAGTTCATATGATTTGGTATGACCCTACACTTCACGCGAATAGTTAGGTATTGATTTTACAAATGCATTTAGAGTTGACAAAATGTTTTTGGTGAAAGATCAATGTCTTTGCATATGCAAAATAGAACATTTAAGGATTTTAATGTCTTTCAATTGATAGGTGCAATGTTTTCGCAATATAGTTAAAATAGTAACTAGAAATTGACAGTCATCAACAACTTCGATTGGTTGGCTATAATCGACCCATGTTTCGTTTGCTAATAACGCCCAACGTTTTCGGAAGACCAACTTTTTTGTTTTTTGTATATGTACAGATAGTAAAACGTACTACAATATGACAAGAACAGATCTAAATGCCACTGAGTTTCTTCAGGAGTTTTTCTATTATAGCCATATTATCAGCAAACAACAACAACATCAAAACGAAATCATCAATATTTAAGCCTGCATCAATGTTACAATGCAAATAAAGTTCTAAATCTTGAACAAATAATGAAAACAAAATAGATGACATCACCTCACCGTGTCGTAAGCCAACATTGTAATGAAAATATTCAGATAAGAAGAGCATACTTTAATACAAGATTAAACTTGTTGGTACATGTCTTTAACACCTATTAGTAGTTTTCCATCAATACCAGCTTTAAACATTTTAAACTAAAGTGCATTTCTATAGAATCGAAACATTTCATGGTTTCTAATTATGTAACGTAGGGCCTTATATTTTCAATAAGGTATTTTTGAACAAAATATTGTAAAATGAAAAAGTGGGTTAATTGTTGAAATCCTAATTGCGCATACGCACTACCGTTATTGTCCGTACAAAACTGTTATAGGCCTTTATTTAAGACAGTCGTATATAGCTTCGACAAACAATTTACATGCGTAATACCCCGGAAATTATTAAATTCGCTTATGTCGCCTTTTTATTGAAATGGTATTATCATGACTTTAAGCCATCTTTCTCGTTAGTACGCTGAATTAGAAATCCCGTTACAAATATCACATAAATGACTTGCAAGAATATCAATACATTCCATAAAAAAATCGTTTAATAAATGGTCGCTGGCTGGAGCTTTGTTTAGATTGAGCGATTATACTGCACTGTGGATTTCACTTACGGTAATAGGCTGGTCAAGTTCAGTATTACAAGATGAATTATTAAAATCATGATGTCTACAAATATATTCTGCTTCTTCATTGTAGCAGTTAGATAAATCATTACTTAAATTAGCAAATATTCTTAAAATGCATCAATAAAAATACCAGCATAGTCGAGTTGTTGTTTACTTTTAAAATATTTCCATCATTCTTTGTGTTTACATCTTTTCAGACCTTCAATTTCTTTCATTTTTTGTCTATAACTGGCATTCTTATATTTCTTAAGATTTTCTTATAAGAGGCTTTATGTTCCATGTAAAGTACTCCATTTGCGCTATTTTGATCAGAATTGAATAGGCTTAGTGCGTGCCAATTAAAGTATCGCGCATAATTGAAGTCATCATTAAACAAATTTGCGTTTTTTTAAAGAGTATGTTTTTAGAACAAGACTTGTTATTTACAAAATTGCACTAAGAAAAATGGATTCGCTATGAATAAAATAATTTCAGAAAAATCTTCAACTGTTTTATAAATATATTCCCTACAAGATATATCAGTATTTCTGGAAATATTGTTGAAACGGAGTAAGAATCCTATAATTCCTGAATGAAAACGCTCCGCGTTTTCAAAGTTCCAATTGTATTTAATTTCATATTGTGGATTATCTTTCTGAAAAAGATTTTGGGCATAAAAATGAAACACGTAACGGTGCGTTGCCAATCCATTCACTAAAAGGTTCAATAGTAACAATCATTGATAAGTGAAAAGTAACGTCCATTCGTTAAACGATAATCGAGAATAGAACAACCGTTATTCGGACAAAATGTGTAGTTATTTGTTTTTTTTTATATACGCCCGTGCACAAAACGTAGAGACGTCGATTTGCAGAGATCAATAAATTAAGTACCGTGATTATTCTGAAGAGTATCCAAAGAAAACTTCATTAATATGTTTAGCTCTTTATGCGTAGATTGAGGGTGTGCTGCATTTTTCATTAGTCTCTGCATCACTTATTAATATGAAATGCTTACACTCTCAGGAGAGATATCACAGTCAGTTGCTTTTGAACAATGACATTTAAGATAAGATTTTAATGTTCGTAATTGTAAAAACCATATCGAGTATTTATGTTGAAGTTATTTAAGTTCGGGTTTCCCTTTGAGAACCGGACGTATTATTTGTTTTTTGGAATTTTTCTCACTTCGGTTTTCGTTTCTATTGTGTAAGAGTGGGTACTGCTTTTATATATAGTCTCACCCAATTGTGACCTATAAATCACGTTTTCTTTGTCTGATTCTGTGTTTTCCGTGTTATGTTGTATTTGTATTTGTTTAAGAGCTCCAATTATCCCCTTCCATGGTGGTTCCTTGCCGGTCGCATTTTGATCTGGTGTCTGTATCGGTTGATATGTTTGAAGATTTTTCGCTCCATATAATGTTTCTGTATCTACGTCTGGTTTTGTTGGTGGTTTTTATCTGTGTGTATGCTTCCCGCTATATGTTGGTGTATAACCTCTATTGGTGTTACATTGCTGACTGCTTGTTGTTGTGTTTCTTTCTTCGGTTGATCTTTTTTAACACTAGTCGCTCCTTGTCGTGTTTGTGTATTTTCTTCAGATTCCGCGGCTACTCTGTTTCGAATTCCTTCAACAGAAATCCATTACATATATGATGATAGAAAGGGCTTATTTTAATTAAAATATAACAAATAGGTTAAATGTTATATTGTTTAAACGTGTATATGGATGCCATCTGAATCCGACTAAAGTGATTTACAGCCTTTATTGCAAATTGTGTATAAGTTCGCAACTTCGGAATAATGAAACTCACAAGATCTCATAAGACAATAAATAAAGACATCAATGTTTCAAGATGAATACCATAAACAATCCTATTGTTGGTATTTTATGTAAGCGTATTTGCGATCTATGTGTTTAAAACGCGCTTTTATTGGTTGCGAATCGTATTTACGAGTCAACAATGTTCATTTCATAAACTAATAAGGAATGTAAAGCAATGAAAGCTGTTATGTGCATAAACATTCTAACTATTATATCCGGCCTTTATCACCCTTCGTTACAATTCTTCTGTTGATAAATTACGCAAATCTTGTTTTTGTACTATATGATACTAATTTATCGAATTATCTTCATATGAAGGAGTTTAGTTGATAGTTGTATTTATTTTATTTCAGCGTGCCTCAGATATTCGTTATTTAGTTGGTCTGGTCATATTAAACAACTAGGTAATTAAATTGCAATAAAATTGATTGTGAATTCTCTTTTATTATATTTTACTATTTTGAAAAACATTGCAATCAGGTTAATTTGTATTTACACCCGTACGTTAGTAAATTATGCTGGGCTAAGTGTGTGGTTTGACACGTCATTCAACCGGTTTAAACCCCATATGCTTTGCATTGCCAATTCCGAGGCGGTGACCCCAGCTTTAAGAAGTGTTATGTTTTATGTTGTGTTGTATTATTGCCTCGTTTTCTATAAGCAATTGGTCACTTGCCTGAAATAAAAGACTAGCGTGGTGAATAAGATTTAATATCCTGATAATATTGCTTCTGGATATCATGATTTCTATATATTGCATTTGCTTACCTTAACAAACATTACTGCATAAAAAACTCCGTTGTGTTGGTAATATTAATCCAAATTTGTATAGACAACCGATTACAATGCCGATGATGGCTGCATTATTTTTGTTTGGATAAAAAAAGTGAGTTAAAATAAGCATATCTGATGGATTTTTCGAAAATAAATGTATAACTTCAATTCAAGTATAAATATCTGTTTTATAATAACGTATAATTGTACAAACATTTATATTATATAAAAAAATATATCATATTATATATTGTAATAACATTTTTCATTACATTAACTATTTTTCAAAATACATTTTATTGTGTTGTGTTCATACAATTTGTCTTTTGCACGTTATTGATAAGTCATGTTCCTAAACCGCGAAACAAGCGTTGCGAAAAATTTACCCGGGATACATATGTGGTCGACAGCTGTGATTCACGGCCAGTATGGCTGCGAAACATCGCCAGTTTCTTGATATGACTCGCCGTGAGTCACAATTTAAAAGACCAATTTGATAAAAATAGAAGTTTTAATGTAAAGTAACATTACTTTACATTAAAACTTCGATTTTTATCTACTATGCTATGTACATGTTGTTTTTTTACAAAACGATGCCGTGTTTCACAGAAAGAAAACGTGAACAATATATGACAAACATAAATACGGTAGATTAAATGAGGGTAAAAATAATTCTAAAAACGATAATGTATTAAGAAACCAAGTTATATTTGAATGGCAAATAAAACTGTTGCCTAAGGTTAAAAAGACGCTAACATAGCAAAGCCATCGTAAAAATATGTTGTACAACAAAATGTTTTAGGATGTTTACAACGTAATTGTTTATTAGTTTTCATATTTTAAACCTCTCGATATCACCGCACTTTTAAAGCTCACTACAGCGATAATTCGCGAGTTTTGCGGGATGAGACTTATGGGTACGAGCTGTTCTATATAACTATAACAATTTCAAGAATGACACATTTTTTTGCGAGATCATCTGAAACAAAATGTTAAGTGAACTGAATTTTTATAAATTGTCTGATATGATACAAGTATTATTAAATATGTTGCCAGTTGCTTAAATAGGAATAAGGTTAAACAAGTAGTCCTTCTTGAGTGTTGATCTTGAAACAAAAAGTTATAATTTTGTTAAGCTACAAGTGGCTCTCTTTGTACAAACGTAAACAAAATTACTTTAAACACTGCACTTTCTACTTTTAAAACGCCTATCGTTCATCAAAGAACAGGATAAGACTACTCAGCTTGGACACGTGTTTTTTTGTGACATAGCGACGCTACACGCTGCTCATTGTGACAACTATTTAAGTTACCTGATTACCAGACTAATGATCGTTACATTCCTGCCGTGCATCACATTTCAGCAGGCTGTTCACATGGATGGACAGACAAACGCAATACTTTATACCGCTCCGCTTTTAAGATCCACTTATAGTATTAACTGTCGTTTAAATTGTTGCACTCAATTTACAAATTACAGTTACGTTAACCAATACAAAAGGAAGTATTTACCCGTGCGATATTTTTTCCGTAGATTCATACGTAGGGGCTTAAACAAGGAAAATGTTGTTAAATCTTAAAACGAAAACATCGATCACTCATGTTGTATAATTTACGCAATACTGCAATAAATATAAAAACAAAACAAATTATATTCGCGTTTTAGATGTTAACTTGCAAACAACTAATGATACCATAAAATGTAAAATAATTTTATGTTAATCATGATGATTTTGTTTATGTTGGTGATTATAAAGATTTTGTTGTTGTTGTTGAAAAAGATGTCGTTGTTTTTTTTAAATGATGATGAACATGATGATTATTAAAAATAATGTTATTTTATTTGATCTGGCTTGAATAATAAAACTATCATTATATTTGCTGCATGATTTTTAAATGATACCAAAACGAACCAGTTGGACTAAATTATCTGTATTATATCCGTAGGCTGCTATTCTTGCGGAACGTCGACATTGTGTTTACAAAAAAAGCAATAATTCAATTGTGAAAAGTGAACTAACCAAGCATGATCGTGTACGTATTATTACTGAACGCAAGTATCGTTCCTATTGTTGCTGAGCAACGCCATGTTTCCCCTGTTTGAGTTGCATTGACTGCCTTGATAGCATACTTATACAGTGTTGTGTTGCAAAAACAGTCCAAGTAGATGGGTGCATCAAAGTAACATACACTACCGGCAAGCTGTTGAATCACGACAGTTTCTTCAGCAGATTCATTAGATTTCGTTAGCCAGTTAATAAACTTGGCCGGAGATGAGGTGGAGCATAAGAGTCCAAGCCTGCTTTTGATCATCACTTTTCCAACAGGTCCTTCCAAATGACCCGTTTCTGCTGCATTGGTATCTAATTCAACAGGAAGAAAGATTAATCAACCACATCGGGACAATTGCTAGATAAGCTCTTATGATTCGTCGATTTACTTCCAATATATCAAATCATACGTTTATATATTTAAATTTACTTCCACTGGAAAAGTGTTCAGTAGATCTATAATAGACACGTTTCTTTAAAGATGCGTGTAAATAAATAAATTAAGCATTGAAACATCCAACCAAACCGCAATACATGTGTTTTATTTACGTAGACATGCTTTATGAAAGACTCTAAATTTTAGGAACTTGTGTATGTAAATAATATGCGAATAGACACGCGGTTTTCAAAACCGATTATCCGACAGACATATGGACGAAAAGACAGACTTACACATAAAATGACTACACACATCATACACGTGCGTGACCTTGAGACATGTGCTAATACAAGTTTCGATTCACTAGTTTAATAAAAAAAGTTTGGTGACAAAACGTCGACTGTCAGTCTCACTGAAAGAACACTAGTTAAGATAAACAATTTCTTAATAAGCGACTTATTACTAATATAATATTACGTATCGTATTGTTTATGTATAAATTATAAGTGTTTATCGATGAGAAAATCTACTGACAATTAACACTAATGACCGCTACAAATATACAGACCATATAGAACCCTATCGAACTGCAGATAGCAAGCCTCGTCTTGGATTCATCAATAAATTATTACGTCATAGT
The DNA here is from genome assembly GCA_007657795.1 of Dreissena rostriformis. NCBI lineage: Eukaryota > Metazoa > Mollusca > Bivalvia > Myida > Dreissenidae > Dreissena > Dreissena rostriformis. Next base: position 27,386 of record VMBQ01009347.1, read on the forward strand.
AATAAAAATACAAGTTTATTTGTAAAGAGTTATAAAAACAATATAGTTAGTTTTAAGTTTTCAAAGTAATACTTCAACTGTATGCCCTATGTACTGTTCCATATGAAGTATTTCTTAATATTCATTGTTTATCATAATATAACAGTTATTAAAATCTTTTCTATATCTTACCACCAGTTGTTATAGGTTTCTCTAGTTCGTATAAACGTCAAATTAAACAAAAATGAATATGCTATACATGTCGTTTAGTCTAATTGTTCAATGGATGACTGAAGCACCGTAATCTTACTTATGACTTCCTAACATTAAAATGGCACTGAACGATTCCGGATTAGGCACACTTTTGAAATACGTGTAAGTTTCACAACTAAGAGAGTCGCCAATGTATTCTATGTAACTTTAAAATTTACCATTAATGATTGTATAATTAAATGCTGATATATACAGTTATATCAATTATATAACTTGAACGACATAAATCCGAATGCCTACTGATATTAAACACAGTTTAACTCACAGACAACGCTCCTGTAGCCAATATCATTATTAATATTTCTTAAGCATTTTATAACAATGGTGTCAATGACATCAGTATTGTATATGAAGGAAATCTTCGAGTTTCTATTAAGCAATACACACATTCGTATGCAGGTTTCGCAAAATATCCATCACCTACATTTATGTGCTGAATGTTTTCTATAACTTTCAAGTATAAACCTATAGGTGCCCCGTATTTTAACGTATCGGTTGTAGCATTCGCATTATCTAAAATATTCAGCATTACTCAAATTACCAAAGATTTTTGATAAGACAAATACAGACAATAATTTACTTCCAAACGTGTGCTGCTTATTTTGTTTTAACTTTCGAATATGAGTGTTGAGTTTCGAAGACAAATCACACACATACATGTGTACATTGAAGTAACTTCGATCTCCGGTTAAAGGTAAATCTTGAATAAGAGTTCAATGCTCAGTTTTCCTTATCAAAGCAAGGGAGGTGACTCGTTAGTATACACATTAAAATGGTCGTTCTGCTCACTTATTCTTGCTTGGTCCCAATAATTATTCATGTAATATTTTCCTATATGTATCAATTGCATAAACACATGCCTGTTAATCTGAGTGGCATTAAACGAATAAACAACTTGCTTTAACTCATGCTTTAAAAATATGTGTGAATGTTTTTATGGGTATTATGAGCCCGTCAAAATTTGTGTCGAGCTTTGACTAATTATTGAATTTGAAACCAGCTAAAATTGTTCTTTGTGAATGCGTTACATGTGAATTAAAATACAAATCCCAGATGGGGCGCTATATGGTACCCACTTTTGTCAAATATAGATCCAATTTTTTTCATGGGATTCCGATATAGAATACATGAAAACTACTTTTGTCAATACCATTCACCTCCAGTTAATAAATTTTACTAAAAAGGTAACATCGCAATTATAGCAGCAGTTTAAAAGAAGAATGAAATGGTTGTGGTGATTTAAGTGTATTCTGAATCAATTAACTGAGTAATTGTGTAATATCCATTATGCGTGCATGTTATACATGTTAACATGCTGAATGAATCTATTTTTACTGTCATTAACCCGTTGTCGTTACATGCTCTCACATAAACTGTAATGTAACTGTCGTGCAAGAGATTGCTATTAACCTGTATACAGGCAGTCAAATCTTGCATATCTGTTGCATAGTTTAGACTGTGAACTGAAACAAATAACCGTCTGCTGTATACTAAATTGACGTGTCTAGAACAAAACGATTCTAATTACGGATTATAATTGAAATACAACCAAACACGATACTCGACAGACTAGTAATGATTTGGTTATAGCAAAGTGTTTCTATCTGCATTACGTTTTTAAATTTAAATAAACTTTAAGACATAAATTTGAAACAAATATTGGTAATTATACAAGTGCATATAGCAACTTTACAGCTTTGCCATGCTGGGCTTTCAACTTCATTGACTGCTAAGGTTCTATGTGAATTTAGTTTAAGGACAGCGTTAATAAATCTGGCTAAACGTCCGTTTGGAAAATTGTGTATACACATTTCTCAGATAAAATAATAAAATGAGTGCAACACATTGTGTCGACACGTACTGCATGTATATATAATGTACGAGTCAAAGAGTTCGCAAACTGACTTAAATACAAATAACATTAAAAGGCGTGTGTTTGTGCTAGTCTCCAAAAGTCATAAGGTAGGTAGGCTGGCTGAACGTTTTGTGTATCTTTACAGTTTAGCGCGTTGATCTTTTATAAGATTAAGCCATGACATCATCTTTCAAATCTCAACATAAGTGTTTTCTTTAGTTAATTAAATAAACTTTAATTTAACGATTATGGTATAATAGAAAAAAAACAATTGGTAGTTTTATGGTTTCTAAATATGTAATACTTAATTAAGCAAATATTATCGAATGGAGAAATTTGATCGAACACCCAAATTTGAATACGGAACAAACCATGTTCAGGGTTGTTATAAAAAAAAAGGTTGGTAATAGGAAACAATCAACTTTGTAACGCATAATTAAGGAGGTATTTGTTGCACAACATTACACTTTGGAAACTGCTGACTATTTGCCGATATCTCAAACGGCAATCTCAAGATGCACTCATTATAAAAAGAGCGTATTGACCGTTTTGTGAGCATGCATTCAGTAGGCCACGCACGCTTACAGTTTATATAACAAAGTGATTTCAATTTTGAAACAGTCCAACTTTTTCAGTTAAAATGCATGACGAAGAATGGTAAAAAATAAGTGTGATATTAAAACAAACGACATTTTTTTTGCCGAATGCATAATGTGTCCAAAAAGTAGGCTTCTCAATAAGTTTTAGCAATCATGCTAAAATAACAAGGTTATTACGTGCATTTTGTTATAAAGTGATATTGTATCATAGACTTATATCAAAGCCCCATTAACACTCAAGATCGACGAATATTTCGTAAAATAGTTCTCTCAAGAAAGTTAACCCACACAAAATCAATGTTCCTTATAGCAATTGCCACACTTTCAATGCTTGATATGGTATGGTAGCATAGCTTTAACAAGATACAAAATGTTTTATTCTTTTATTTTTTGTGGTACAATATATTCTAGTTTAATTTCCCACAACGATTTATTCATACGACACACGAACACTAACTTGGTACATTACCATGTGTTTAATATATTGTATCTTGTTAAATATGTGTAACTTTACCAGTGTTTACGAAAGAAACTTAATTTTATTGACATGCAATTAAATCGACCAAACGACACTGTGACAACTCGCAAAATATTCGCGTCGTGACCTATTCTACAAAGGTTTCAAATTTTAAGTGCTAGTAGGCACTTTGTATTTTATTTGTTCGCTAAACACGTTTGTGTTAACTAACCTAAATAAGGGACCTTGGACGCAAACTAACGCAACAAAGAAGCTTAATGATGTAAGGTTTTGAATAATCCAATTGTTAACTGCTCTAGGATTAAACAAAGACATAAAACATACCTCTCACACGTTTTTGATGAATACAAATAACAGCAATCAGTCCTTTCAGTATGTATAAATCCATTTTCATGTGCTTTCTTGAAGATAATGGAAACCAGTCGAAGTAAAGGTTATGTTTGCAGTTTAAACGTAAAGCGATGATATTAATAATGGTACAGTTATGTGGTTGAACTGTTATGCGCACTCGGTTATTAATTATTTGGCACCGTTTCAATCTCATTTTATTCATTAACACACAGGACAATGAACGACACTGAAATATGATATTTAATTCATTTGGTGCATATATGTGTAACGTGTTTACAATCAAAGCCATGATTAACTGTCCTCTGTATGTATCAACTTCAGAGATTCACTGTTGTCAGAAAAATGCCTATGTAAAGCAGTTACTGAAAATAAGATATAAAAACATAATAAATTGTGGTTGATACATCTTATTTAACATTTGAAATATTATAAATAATCTTAGATATCATCTTCTTTTCATTTTCAATTGTACGAAAACTGGAACTCTAGAAACCAGATCAGGAGCGCAATTCTGTTTAACCAACATAAGCATTTTATTTAAATCAAATGTATTACAGGTCAATTTATTATCTCCCTTTTTTTAAATAAAATACATGTACTTCTGTGAGGGAATTTTGTCCTCACGCACGTGTTCGTTCACCCATGAAGGCTCTTGCAATAGTGGTTATGTCCAATCGTTATTTAGAATTGATCAGATGCAAGATTGTAATTGGTCATTCAATAGAAAAGTTGTATTTCGTTATGAATTCACTAACAACGCTTGCATTTGCCAAGACCGTCTAGTGGGCTTTAGTCCATCCTCGTTGTATATATTGAGTATATTGAGTATTTGTTAAAATAGTACACTTTTAAAAGGTAACTAACTGATAAGATCAATTGTGAAGTAATTGCTTTGCCGTGTAAAACCATCAAATGTAGAGGAACACCACCATTGTTGACCATTGTGAGATAGTTCAACCATCTTTATGACACATGTGTACGACGTTGTTGAATTGAATATGCAATCTGCGAAGTCTGAACTCTAAGAAAAAGTTCCATTTGCGAACTTTTAGGCCAGAACTAATTCTCTAGAGTAGGACCTTTTATTTGTCTTGTACCAGTTAACAGTGGTAACAGGTGACAATGTAGAACATGTCAATGTGAGACTATCGTTGATAAACATGTCGTATGCGTCTGTTTCGATTGTGATGTTTGAGTCTATAACTAAACAGATATGTGTCTACGTGGCAATTATGTGTCCATAATCTCTCCAATGTCCGTAAACGTTAGTTGCATGATTCAAACAATAATGTTTATTGTTGTTTGTAAGTGTGGTTATGTCTAAATGACGGTGTTGTGGTCTCACATAATTGTGTGAGATATTCACATGTTACACTCAACTTAAAAAAAAAACAATCAAAATGTCAACCCCTTTCTACGTGATGGGAGTTGAAGTTAAATAACTACCGCGTGTATTTACTGGTTTTAATATTTGGTTACTATCAATGACAACAGTCGTGATTAAACAACTGCGAATACACTTACCGATTATGAATAAACATATGTATATACCATTTAAAATTGATCCATAACATGGAACATTTTTTTAAAATTACAAATAATAATAAATTTAATAACTTCATTTACCAGCACTTTAAT
>VMBQ01009348.1:0-29363 GCA_007657795.1 Dreissena rostriformis
TGAAGACTTATATCATCCACAAAGACCAAACAATGGTTTATAGAGTAGGCTTATATCATCCATAAAGACCAAACAATCGTTCACAGTGAAGACTTATATCATCCACAAAGACCAAAGAACAAATAACATATCACAAATCAAAACAGTTTAAGATGACAACACATTATAAAGCGTACATGTTGACAAAGGCGTCAATAAATAATGATGCACAATAATTACATAATCATAATAACCTATAATAACATATATATAGGATCTGACACGAGTTGTCAAATCATACCATATTTTATTAAACGAGTTCAGGAATTTTGTAAGTAAGNGCTGTGTCAACTGCACTATAAATTACGCCGTCAACACACCTAGTATGTAAATAAGCGATTGACGCATTTCTCGGAACTGTTTTCGAGGAAATTCATCCATCGGCTTGTTCTTTCTAAGCGTTCATTTTGTAAACGGACAAGTACTTTGAATACGAATTGTAAAAGAAAAGAACTGTTTTATTCAATTTGATAAATTGATTTGTAAACATTATGTTTCATTTATGTAAATAAAGCTGGAATTTAAATGAATTCTACACTAGGTAAGTNTGAATGTTTATGTCGGACATGTCCGTAGGTCCGACGGAGTTTCGGGAAGTCTGGGTAAGTGTCAATAAAAAAGTCTTATGTAGACAATTGAGCTGTACATAATTGTATTATTTCAAATGAATAATGATCAAATTTCTGAATTTTCATATACTAATTTAAAGTGAAATACCATAAAAAAATATTGGTCATTAGTGTCTTTGTCATAAAGATGACTGGCAGTACATTTAATTGCTTGTTGTACTCTTTTAGTTTCTAGACCAAGAAACAAATCCGTGACTTTTTTGTAAAAATTCACATGTTAAAATGTAACTTACAAGAACTACTTTATGATAAGCGTCTACATTAAGGAAAAATAAATGCCATGAGGATAAAATTAATTTCTGTATAAAACTATAATCAATACATGCTTTTGACGTGACGGCGATCCTATCGGAAAATGGTTCAAAGATAAACAAAAACACTAAAACCCAATGTCTTCGACGATATAATGTTAAATAGTCCATGTAAAATAGCGATATTCATTGTAACAAGAATAATGTGCATTTTAAACAGATATCAGACATTCTTGGAATGTTTGTTGAAAGTCCATTAATTTGGTTTCAAAAGACCACGTAGACAAAATATGGAACAAGAGCAATTCTCTGACAATACGGCGAGACATTTATCGGCGAGACATTTATATTATGTTTTACGAGAATCCCTACCCAAATTTTATAAGAAACAAAGTAACCAAAGCTTTTTTCGGATCGACTAGGTACTGGGTACTTTAATATTTAAACATATTTTTGTAGATCGCTGTAAGATTAACATTATTTAGATTTAATGTACCCTTGTAGCATTTTCAATTTGAAAAAAAGAAAATAAAAATAAAATAAAAAAACGTCTTAAATACTGTTTAAATAAGCAAAGTTTACCGTATATATTCATATGCAATTATTAGTACTAGCTGGAGAAAACAAACTGGAATGCGAGAACTATTGAAATGATTGTTTTCACATACAAAACATGCACACGAAAAAGCTCAACCGGAGCCAATCTTGCATTCGGAGAATGTGCAATGGTGTCATTTTAAAATACACAAAATGAGAGCGATAGATTACCTTAAGGTACCATTATCAAGAAAGCGAACGCACATATGCCACGTTTACACCAACATGAACTATGTACGGACACTAGCGTACACATGTTACTGTATAATAATTGGTTCAGTCTATGAAAATATGTAGAATGCAAATTTACAAATTCTAGACATTAATTTATCAAAAACATCTTATATCTAATTTAAATAATAAATTGGAAGGTATTATTTACATTATTGAAATAATTTTATTTAAAACAAATATAATTTATAATGTATGGTAGCTACTGGTTGAGTCGTGGGTTCTGTTTGAATCGTGGGTATAGAAAGAAATCACGTGAAATCTCGCGATTGAACGTTCGCACATGATGCAGTTCGTTAACGGAAAAATGTGTTGACACGGTCACCATTTTGTTTCCGATCAAAAATGCGTCAAAAACAAGTAAACATTGTAATTCATCATAACTTGATAGGTCCTTATGAAATATTTCCTCATTTATGTATTGTTCATATAGTGTTTCAAAGTAACACAAAATCGTTTATTTAGAAGAATTTACCATGCTACATCGTCTATTGACATTTTTTCACAAGAAATTAACCTGTCCTGCAAGGTCAGTTTAAAGGCTATTTATAGTATGCAAATCTTGAAATTCTGGCAGCCAATCAGAACCCACGAATCAACCGGAAGCTTATTTTCATGAAGGTAGTCTGACACTATCAACACAGTCGATTATTTTGATGTTTAAAGACGATAAACATTTGGATAAAAACAACAAATCTTAAAGAAGAAAGGTTAATTATTATTTTCATAATGATTCATGGTCATATATTTATAAAATATTTGTGATGTAGCAACTTTATGAAAATTACCCACGACTCAACCAGACTATAGCATACATTAACAAACCAAGTGCAATTTTAAATAGAAAAAGAAATATAAAACACACTTTTTCTATACAAAACGTAGATCTTCTTGTTTATATAATGCTTTCAAAAAATACGATGCAATGATGATTAAATATATAGCATCTCACATTTATTTAAAGATTTTTGTTCTTAAATGAACTTTTTTTTTATAAAGTGTTTTCGATTTTATTCCTGTCGATATACGGTTAAATGAAATTGCCACGAGCGACTATAAAACCATAATTTACTAAATTCTGTCTAAATTAAGCAAAATTAAAATTATTTCAAAATTTTGTCCAATATTTTATGTTTCTCTTCGCATTGTTTTTTTAGTTTATGTTCAAATTGCCCTGTTTTGATTAACTTTATTAATTTTGGAAATTAGAGCAATATGTACTGTGTAGATAACTGATTCGTTTGCAAAAACTAAAATTAAGGTATAGTAGTAAGTTAAACATAAAAAGGAAAAAAAAACATTTTAATTAAAAGCTAAATAAGAGTAAATAAACGGGGTTTCTCAAACAAATTAATTGCAAGCTAAAATATGACATTCACTAGAACAGAATTAAAAGTATTTGAACGAATTTGTGTAAAATAGTATAACTGATATAAAAATAAAACAACGCTTTGAACACATTCTCTTAACTCTAATTACATTCATAATTATAATCAACACTTCTCAATTATAGCCATGAATATTCATTCACACATTATATGTGCATATTGGGCAAGATGGACTGAATTAGTGAAATGCAAACGTATTTATCAGGACATTGATCATTTTAAATGATAAAACATATTTAATGAAATGTTTTATTTAATTCATTAAAACATTTGTTTGGTCCATTTAAAAAGAAATAAAACATTAATTTAATTGAGAACGATTGTTTTGTCCATTACAGAACAAATCTAGATGCAGTTCAAGCAAAAGCCATGCTGTCTTGTCTTGTCTTGCTAAAGATAGCACTTCGTGATGCAAATGCCGGATTTATTGAGACAGATGCATGAAAACGAACATTAAAAATTCGTGAACAAACAACTGAAAACAGTTTAAACACGTAGGTTGTTGATATTTTTTGCGTTGTGTGCGTAGCAGGTTGTTGTATGCCGTCCATACTGTTTAACAGACATATAAAACATCGGTGTTTTTTTCTGCACTTAAGAAACGTTTGCTATATTTTCGGCGTACCGTTATATGATAAAGCTAACTTTGACCTAGATATATGTTGCGATAATATATGCAGCGAGAACATTAAACGCCCATCGAATTGGGCAAATGCTCTTAAAAATAACACATGCGCAAATAATTATTGCTTACAGCTGTATCTTAGAGCTTTGTTGGTTAATATGATACGTTTTTGTAACACAGTCCTTCGGATTCGTGCTGTTCGTTTGAGAGATCTGAGTCTACAAATATACGTGTATTTGTTTGATTTTGAAATTCATGATTTTCGAAGTAATTACTTGTGGTGTACTGATAAACAACACAGAAAGTCGATAACTGGGTCGGAAAAGACGTTAATGCCATGGACATTGCGTTGATTTCAATTTATTAATAATATATCGATGTGAAATGTAAATAACAGTGGTACCTGCTTAAAACGTAAATTCATTGCATTGTCGTTAATTTCGTGGAAGTCCATATCTTATTCAAAAGTCGATTTTATACGTAAATAAAAGTAGTGGAATGCTATAATTTTTTACAAAGATGTCAATACTTTTTTTTATTCAGACTCAAAGTTTACACTTCTTTAACAAAACAAGCTACAATACTTGTTTTATAAAAGCATGTCCTTATCAAGAAACTGTAGCACAAGTAACATTAAAAATAGTTATATTAATGTTAACAGCTTTAATATTACATAAAAACAGGACCAGAGAAGATTATGAAAAGTCACAAAGTGTTCTGCCTGTAAATTTTTCATTTCTATTTGACTGTTTGGTGGAGTTTGCAATCCCTTTGTTTGAAAATTGAATGTTTAATATCCCATTTGAAGTAACATGGACCTTTATTTCTGGCCGCGATATGTATATATATATTTATTTATTTTTGTGTGAATTTGTCTTTCACTGATAGAAATCGGTATTTATTTCAAGCTTTGCGTTGAATACATGGATAATATCAGTGAATGCTAATTAAACTGAGTATTTCATTCCAGCTGAAGTAATAGGTTTATTATTATCATTTTATCTCCGCTTGGTACCAAGCTTTTGTGACTTTTTATATTGTTTTAAAAAGGTTAATTAACCTTATTGTCAGTCTAAAAAATTGAAGTTTAAAACAATAGAAAACAAATTATTATAATTAATGAAATTACATATTAAGCAACAGTGATGCAGACATTAGGGCACTGTTTAAAAAAAAAGGCAGTCAGCAGTGAGATATTTTTGTCATCGAATACTTCCTATTTGTGATAAAAAAAAACAATATACCACCTGTTTTGACGCTCAAACAAATTTGGCGCATTAAAAAATTTAAATGTATAACAGCATGAAATAAAACGAAAATATAAGATCTTTTATCAATTCATGTGTGATCATGTGACACAAATATGCTGATTTGTGGCTGAAAGTGTGTATTTTCACTTTTACTGAATGGCCATATAAAACATATAACATGTAGCACTAGTGGTGGAACCACACGTGAACATAGTTGGCTTATATGACCTCTCGTGTAATAATTACACACATCCTCTCTTTATTAACGTCATGTACACAATATTGTTTATTTACAAGAACAATTCAATTTTATGAATTAGACTATCATGTATGTAAGTTTTTTTTGCGGAGCAATGTGGATACATCTCGATCATGTTCTTAGTGATTACATCTTTGTTTCCAGAAATAAAAAGTGTCATTGAGTGCATGATTGGTGAAACGTGCTTTTTAAGCAAAGCTTTTTATGTACATTTTTCACATTGTTTCAATATTAATAAGCAAGATGAGACATGTAAAATAACCTCTTTTGAGTGAAGCTATAAAACAATATGTGTCACATACATATATGTCATTGCACATGATTGAACACCGACAAAGGGCATATTAGAACACCTACTATTCAACATGACCAAATCTCTTATTTTAAAGCCATAAAGTAAATTGTAAACTGTACTAACCCATATTTAACCTTTGACCTCGAAAGGTGAACGTTTTGAGTAGGGACACAGATGTGTGTGTGGTTTGATACCCCTTCATCAGATAATTCTTTGTGACAAGCATTTTTTAAATTGTAAAGTATTATATTAAAATACAGTTTGAACTTTGACATGCAAGTGTACCATTGAGCTTTAGGCTATGTACGCACGTGTTACATGCGAACCACAGTTATCAATAGTTGTTTTAATTGGTTGATAAATGGTGAAACTATAGACCGGCCAAGCAGTATTGTTTGATCTTTGAGTTATAACCATAATATTTGATCTAGGGAATACAGGTGTTGATCACAAAATTCCCTGTCTTAATATTGAACATTTGTGACATTTTTGTATAACCCTATTTAACGTGATAAGAGTAATTCGGAAAAAAAAGTGTTGGCAAGCACGGCTTGACAGACAAAAGCAATTATTAATGCCTCCACAAAGCTTTGTGGAGACGAAAACATGAATAAATAGTTTGTATAAGGATATGTTGTTGTTAGATGCAAGACTGCAAAATAACTTAACTCCTTTACTTTATGTCAAAGAAATGACAGGTAAATCCCAGTTTGAATATCCGTGAAAACTCAAACATGTTAAATTATTGTTGTATACAGTAAAACAAAAAACACTACGTCTTCTATTTTAAACGTGATAGCTAGTTAACAGAATCACAACGTTCCTTACAATTCATGAGGTTACAATTGATGATAGCTTAATTTTTTAAGAATTGTGCTGCAACATTATTTTTCTTCCATAACAAGCTAATGATTTGTTTTGTAAAATGGTTTGATATCTAATTATAGCTGTTAAACAATACTTTCAGAGAGTGACGCGAAATTAGTTCTGACAATTATCTTGGATGCTTTCAATAGTGTATACTTTTCATTTCAATTTCTGTTTATTATAATAATATATATGCAAAAAATAAAAATTGCAATGTAGAACTTTCAAGTCAATCCGATGTTCCATTTTAAACCTTTAAATAGTATAGATAGTGTTGTTGTTGTTTTGTTTTTTAAATTAATGTTCAGGGTGAGAAAAAATTAATAGATAAATAATTGGCAATACTAATAGTACAAGGTCAATTTCTGCAAAGTTCAAATTTATGATATCTTCAATGAGGAACAATAAACAAAACATATGTGTTGACAATATGCTTTTTTATGGCAATAGACTGGTATATTTAATGGTCGAGCAAATGAAATATAAAAGTATATACACAAATTGTTTGACTGCATATATTTTCCTATAGTATCACTACATTGTGTATTATGAGCACTTCAAAACCTTGTTGCGTAGACAGAAACTTTAACTACAAATACCTGATTCGTGATTGGTTTATATTTAAAGTTTAGATTGAGTTAAAAATGATTTAAGATAAAAAAAACACAAATAGGATATTTCTATCAAAACTTTATTCCGTTTACATTCAACTTGTATCTTAAAACAAGAAAAAAAGAGTAAAATACTTCGAACAAATATGACCCAGCTGAAAGAAACCCCCNCGCGCCTGAAAAAAACAGCATGGTAGAAATAAACTATTGTTCAATAAAAGCAAGCATTGCTTAGCTTTATATTCAAACAAAAGTATATTCAAGGCGCGAATTCACGGTAACATATTTGTAAGACAAATTGAAAAAACTATACAAAACCCAGCGTAAACACAGAAACAAATTATTGTTTCACTAAAATAGGTGTGTTTTCATACGCATCCGGAAGAAGAATGTTTTGTGGGTAGACGGTTTGCTGACGAGGTTGCACTGCACTATGTGACAGTTCTGACCTGTGGCCTGTATCCGTCTTACTATCTAGGTGGTGCGCTCCAGAAATTCCGGATAAATAACAACCCGTTCGGATTAAGTAGCTATTTGATAGCAGGTAACGTATTTATGCTATTAAAATGATTCTTACTGGACTGGCACACTTGCGAACCTACAATTATACTTGTAACACCTGATTGTGTATAGGAATAATGAGTCCGGAAATGCATTATTGCAGCCTCGCTTTAGAACCCAAGACGTTGGTTGTAGCCGTGGCACACTTCAGAACCCTATTCGGGTTCTATAATACGGTGAGATAAAATCACAGGTGTGTGAATACGGAACAAAAAAGAGGGCATTGAAGAACAATCGTCAGTACATTTTTGTTGTTTATTTTTGTTTGCATGTTCTTGCGTTAACATTTTCACTAACAATGAAAACAGAGAGCTTTTACAACACAGCAACAATAACTAAGCAGCAAATGTTTAATAGCAACGATATGCTGGCAACAAATATACATACATTCATTAATGTAAATTTTACGAGTTCAACAACACGTCAAATGTGTATATAGAACATACTTATTCTAATAGTTTTAACAGCAAAATTCATGTAAATGACCATAATCTCATTTTGATAGTGTTCATACTTAATCAAACTTTTTGATCACGAATAATTTGTTTAATCATATAATATTAATTAACGTAAATACCGTATTACTTTTAAATATAATGGCTTCTAAATAATGTGCATACATGTATATGTGTATATGTATATCATTGTGGTCGTTTAAGGTGTTAATGTAGTGTGTTAAACGTAATTTCAATGATTTTTTAATTTGTAAAAGCATAGGGGGAAAAAACAAATGTGAATTTATAAATTTGAATATTTGTTTTTGGAAAACATCAAACATCAGCATGTGACATACATGGACAGACACGTTAAGTATAAAGATAACTGTTATATAATGTATCTGGCATGGACTTTCGTGGTTAAAAAAAAAGAGTTTTTAGTGGATTTCTGATTTTGGAAAAAAGGAGGAATTCGTGTCATTTTCCGATGTGTTTGTGTTAAATTCTTGGCTCGGTCGATCCACAAAATCAACGAAAAATTAATGTCCCAAGAATAAAAATGATTTTACAGTATGTCTTTTTAGAATCAAGAATCGTCGTAAACGTTTTCCATCATTGTGAACTTACTTAACTTAAAGAAACTGGAATCACGCCAAATATTTGAAACAATCATTATGAAAAGAAGATCTTATAGGAAGAGTATGTTTAGCACATTACCGGTACTGAGTGAACATTAAATATCCTATCTTTGTATCGAAACTGAAAGAAATAGGATATGTAAACCCACACCACCCTTGCAGGGTACTGGTAATGTACAATACATTTTTATTACGAACAATATGTTTTAGAAGAAAGTATACAATTATTTTTAGAGCATTCCGTTTCTCAAGGATTTCAAGAATTTACCGATCGTTTTGAAACGTTTCAACAATGCAAACAATATTATTTTATATTTAAAAAACATAACATAAGAAAGAACATATATGAAAGTGCAAATAAAAAATAGATATCACAGACTAAATACCGGTATACCAAATGTGTACAGGTTTTGACTTCAGTACATGCTCAAAGATACAGTGTATTACTATATCAGTACATGCACAAAGATACAGTGTATTACTATATTGTAATTATTAAAGTTTCGTGTGAGGTTATATTTTATAACAAGGGTGAATTTGTGTTTTCAATACAACATTATATAATAGAGCAAACAATGAAACTCCGAAAACTCTTATCAGGAGATGATTTTTTTGTTATTATCAACAACTCCTATAACAGAACACCAACAATGAAAATAAAATGATCCAATCTGGGATCACTGCATGTGAACGGTCAATGAAAAGCATTGGGGTTTGAACCGGTTTCAGGGCTTTGTGTCAGTACAAAACAAGAGTCTATTATTAAATCTGATTCATAATATGACGTTTAAATCAATTTGCTTAAAACTTATACATATTGCAGATTACTGAGCTTAACATTTTGTTATCAAATTTTATCCGATTTCAATATAAAAATTAATATGCAACTTTCATTTCTTAAATCAACTTTGAGCTCTGTGAAAACTTATGTGAAAACTAACCAAAGTCAAGCTTGGCTCTTTTTTTATACCACTGATCTGGTCTATTACAACCAGTGTAGAATCAGCACGCATAAAATAATATAGAACAATAATATGCATAAAACTAACATATTGAAAACAGTTTGATTAGTAACATAAAATAAGTAACATTTTGTTAAAAAAAAATATGATAGCACAATTTATCTTATTTGGATTTATTTGTTTCTGCAAGTATCCAGATCTTTTTGCATTGCAATCTTTGATTATTAACATTAAATAAGTCACACCTTGTACATAAAAATGATAACACAATTTATCTGCTTTGGTTTTATTTTGTTCTGCAAGTATCCAGATCTTTTTGCCTTGCAATCTATAAAAGACATATCTTCTTGTATTTCATTTTACCGGTAATTATATCTTTTATTCCATAAATTTCATCGAAAATGTTTTAAAGCAAGTAAAATATAAGATTTTGAATGAAATACATCATGAATACCATTGAAGATAAAAAGGAAAATATCTAAATGTAGAGTTTTTGTCTATCATGAATATAAAAGCAAACAAGAGTTCCGCGGTCGGAGACATATGCCCCCAAAACAGTGCCTTGATTTTTGACAGTTTCAGTAGGGGTCATCTCCTATCCAAGGCCAATGCACATGTGAAGTATCAAGCCAATCGGTCAATTCGTTGACAAGTTATTGATCAGGAACGATTTTCACACGTATTGTGACAGTGACCTTGACCTTTGACCTAGTGACCCCAATTTCAAAAGCGGTCATCTACTGTCCAAGGCCAATGCACATGTGAAGTATCAAGCCAATCGGTCAATCCGTTCACAAGTTATTGATCAGAAACAAACTGGTCTACCGACAGACATACAGACCGACAGACACACAGACCGACATCCATCCAGCAAAACAATATACCCCCTCTTCTTCCATGGGGGGCATAAAAACAGGCTTACACTGGTAATAATAATAAATTGTATAAATAAAGCTTACTATAAAGAAGTTTTTAAAACATGTTGGTATCACCAAAATGACTAGATGCAAGAATCCAGATGTTTAGGCCTTGCAATTGATAAATGTTCTACATTTGATCACTTCAAAATGAAATGGTAAAGTGTAAATAACACATTATATCACCACCTTTCGCTTACAAGTTCCTATCTTACGTATGTTTGAGATGCAGATACGTGGTTTTAATCCAAAGCTTGGCCCAGTTCTTGAAAGTTCTTAAGTCCGTTTTACTGAGATTACATTCTGCTTAATATATTCATATTGCATTAAAGTTTGCTTTTCTAATGATAAACAACGACATAACATATTTTTAATGGAAAACCCCTTTCCGATTATCACACTTACTGATATTTTGGGCTGTTGACCTTATACTACAAATAAACCATTGTAATTGTCATTTTGATATCTTGTGTTGTAACGTTAATTTTAATTTATTGATGAAATAAAGAGTGTTAAGCTTGTACTTAGGAACTGTTGAGAAAGTGGGGCCTGGAAATATCATCTTATCATTCATGTGATTTTCAAGACATGTCTGAGATAAAAATTCAGCATTTTAGACTTTATAATTCAAGGCAAAAAGTTTCTGAGAATGAGATTACATAACGTAAATAAACCACCATCTAACCTTTACAATAGTCTCAAATAAATCTATATGTGTGATTTATACATCACACGCATTTCAAAGCTATTTCTACATAATATACTAGATAATATTGCACAATTATGTTTTGCAACATGGAATAACAAGCAAACTAATATAAATGAAAATATAATTGTAATACAATTATTAAAAACTCTCCAACGAGAAAAATGTACAAATCCAGTTAATAGTACTACATACTTTGAAGGAGATTTTGATAGATTGCAATAAATAAGTTGCTTAGGCAATATGCAATGACACACTCCAGTCCAAAACATGACTATTCTGATATTTGTATTTTTGTGCAAGATGCCATTGCCCGTTTTGAACTTAGTAAAGGTATGATATACTATACAACAAAAATGACACTGAATGAAACCTAATTTGTGATGGAAGAACTTTAACAAAAATCATTGAATAATAACAATCTTAGAATATTTTTTTGCAGAAAGCCGGAAATATATATTGAAGCTTGACCAACACCTATCAAACGTTGTTATATTTTGTTGTTGCCTAGATTTATTCATAACATTTGAATCCTTATTTATGGCACCTTTACTTGTCAATGTATTGCAAAGAATATGAAGATGATTATTTAAAAAATGACTGGTTTTTACATGGAATGTTGAAGACTAGTGCAAATACGTAATTATGTTGATTGTTTGGTTTTATACATATCTGTATGGATTAGTATAACTTGATAATTTTTTTTTAATTTTTAGAAACTTTTTCAATGGTGTCCTTATCAATAATTTATTTGTATAGAGCTAATACCAGAAAACTTATTGAAATGATAAAAAGGATTTACTATTCCTTTTATTTCTTGTAACTCTTCTTTCTCTTTTGATATAATTAAGTCAATACCTGAAAGGTCTCCTAATAAGGTGTGTATGTATTTTTTTCCTTGGTAATGAATCTAAATTTATCAACATATAAATTACAGGAAAAAACATAATTATAATTTATATATATAATTATGGGCTATTCAGCGAGATTTGGGTTTGATCAAATCACAAATAATATCAAAATTTGGTAAAGACAACATTAACAAAGGGTGAATGAGAAAATAGTGTTTAACATTTGCATTACACATACAGTACTTTTACATTCAATTCAATCCTATTTTTTTATATAAACAATACATACGATGTCCTGAAATGGGTTACTACTATCAATCTCATTATGAAATGAACGCAAAAAACGTCTTTATTTGGCTATGATTTTTTTACAGTGCATTTTTTAGACAGTACACTCTTTTTTGAAAGTTTGTTGATACTGAAATTAGTTTGTAGGGTTTTATATACAATTGTGATCCATGTTCCATCTTTTAAATTTCAAGTCAGAATGAGAAAACTAATAACTTTCATGAAACCAATTATTCTTTGAAAGCTGCATCACAATCACACAAACATTGATTTAATGTATGAACATGAAAAAGCTTTAAAAATGTATCAAACTCAATAAGAATAATAAACATGGCAGTTTATAGTCATCCAAAACAAGCAACAATTATCATAGAAACATTCAATAATACCGTAATATAACACTTATTTTATCATAGAAACCATCAGTAATAATTATATAATATAACACTAATATAATAATATTATTATAAATAAATAAATAAATAATCAATACTTATCTTACACTGACTAAGTTACATAATGAAGTGTAAAACATACATTCATCTCTATAATAAGCAATATATCTATTAATTACATAATTATGAACATTAAACATGTTATATAATATTGCACACAAATTTTGGAATGAAAGCTTAAAGGTCACATGACATATCATGATGCTAAAAATACCAAAATCTGACCAATACATTGGTAAGCTAAAAATAGAACACCCATTACAATGTCACAATTCTTAATCAGGACATTCACTTTTAAATGTCACAATTCACAACAAATTATGATTTCTGACATGATTTGGTATAATGAAAAAAAACTTATTGTCATAATAATAGCACAATATCAATATAGGAGGACTGTACATGTACATTAATTAACTGCTAATGGGAATAAAGAAATGTTCAATACTTATTTTTGTTATTAATAATATTATGGCAAGGCATTTTCATTACCAGCTTAATGCAAAATATACAATTCCAGTCCTAAACTACTCAAAATGTTCGAAATGTTTATTGTTTTTCAAAATAATCCTGGTGATAATTATTGTAAGTATTATAAAGTTAACAATTGATTTTAATTGTGCACGATCACAATGCTGACACCAACATCAAAGGCATGATCTTGGAATGGAATGTGACATAAAAGCTTTTCATCTGCAAAAGCCAGTAAGATAAAGCTGCATGCATCTCACACTTCCACGCGAGATAAAAACATGATCGTGTATCAATGATGAAATTTTGGTGAAAATATTCATTCAATGATTTTACATTGATGATGTTTATCTGGCCAACATCATACACAAAAGCTTCACAGCACAATTACACACATTTACATTAAGAAGAAAGTATATAATATTCATATTAATGCAACATGTGATCATTTCGAATTAAACAATAAATACATCATTACAGTAGGGAGCATTCTTGAATTAGTGTCAGCCTTTTTATTGATAATATTTAAATCTTTATGAAATGGGAAAAGAATTAGGCTCATATATATTAAGACAAAAAATAAGTCTAGGTCTATTCAAACTTTACAACTATTACTCACTTTGCTACCTGCTAAACATCAAAAGATTAAAATCTGTAATGAGTTCGAATTACAAGCACATTTAATAATGAATCACTTCTTCAAACTTTGATTAAAATTTACTACTAAAGCATTCTGCTACATGTATTCTCAAATTAACCAGTTCAAAAATATTATCAGCAACACACAAAAATCATGTAGACTAGGAATCACAAAAATCATGTACATTTGTTATTTCAGTACATACTAGGATGATCAACGAATTTCATACAATCAGAAGAATCTATGCCATTGCCATATGAGCACATTGATAAACAAGGTGCATTTTGCCAAATAATTACTTCAAAAGTACATTTTTCAATCTGTGTCCTAACATTGGACCTGAATATCTTTAAAAAAAAAATACACAGGATTTAAATATATTGAAATAGCTGATCACCTGGTTTCAATGTCTTTTAAGCACTTTTATCAACCAACTTCATAGTTAAAAAATGATGTGTACATTTATAAAAAAGTAACACATTGGTCTTAATGTCTATAAATAGCTTGACAGATGTACTGAATGTCTTTAAATAGCTTAACATATGCACTTAATGTCTATAAATAGCTTCACATATACACTGAATGTATTTAAATAGCTTCACATATGCACTGAATGTATATAAATAGCTACGCATATGCACTGATTGCACATAACTAGCTTTACATATTATCTGCTGGACTTTAAGTACCTTTACATTTGACCATGGACTGTCCATATAGAGAACTACAAATTGGAAGTGACATTGTCCTCAGTAGAGTTTAATGTCTGGAGCAGGATTTTTCGGGTCTTTTTAAATGGGAACCTGCTTTCTCCTCGCCAACTTTGATCTGAAATGGAATACAGTTTTTGTAAATAATAATTATTACAATGAAAATCAATGGACACAAAAACTCTCTCTGTAAGTGCTGCATTCAATAGTAGTATAATTTTGATCAAAAAGTGTATCTTGACCTTCAAAATTAGGGAAAACATACATGTTTTATGTATTTATTGAAGAACAGAAATCTCAATGTACTCTAATTATATATGAATTTCATAACAATCAATTTTAAACTAAGTGTTATGCTTTTCACAAGAGATCAAACCTCTTTTCAAAGTATTTTATCATTATATTTAGCTCCATTCAAATCCCTTTCATACTTTTTTGATTTTTATCAGCAAAATGGAATAACTGTGTGTAATTGGGCTCGTCACAAGAAAATAACCAAGGGGAATAACTCCAAAAAGACTTAAGAGGTAGTTATAGTTCTTTCACTGTGGACTTTACTACAATATTCTCTTTTGATTTAAGACGTTTCATTTTAATATCTTTAATTGCAATGGAATTATAGAGTGCGCAAGAAAATTTACAAAGGGCAATACCAATGTAAATATTAAGAAAGAGTTATGGTATCTTTACGATGCATTGCCTTTCAGATCTCAATAACATATGAAGTTTCATTTTGATCCGTTCAACATTTTTCCAAGTTATGCTTTGCACCAATAAATGTTATATCATTATTATTGTATTATTATATTTGAATCACTTCATTACTTTCTGAGTTAAAGTCACACCTTATCTGTCCTGCAAGCAGTGGGTTAATGGCGTACAACCAGTCATGGAATTCCTTGTCATCAGGCGTCTGCAGGAGGAAGCCACGGTAGCGGGTCAGCACAGTAAACGTGTTGCGGGCCTGCAATCAATGTGATAAACTCTTCAACCCTTTCCCACTCAGATACACATTTTGATGCGTTTGTAGTCCCTCAGAAAATCAAATTTACCCTTTGCATGCTGGGAAATTTGTCGTCTGCTAAAATGTCGTCTGCTGAATTTCTAAAATAAGCATTTTCTTTGATTTTTTTTCAAAGAATACTATCAGAATAGCAAACAGTTTGGATCCTGATGAGACGCCACGTTCTGTGGCGTCTCATCTGGATCCAAACTGTTTGCAAAGGCCTTCAAAATCCGGTTCCAGCGCTCAAAGGGTTAAACTAACCACCTTTCTAACTAGATTCAAGTTTTAAAGGCTTCATTTCAAACAATCAGACACTGATGAGCCGCAAACAGCCAAAAAGCTAAAAAGACTCCGAGTTACTCGCAGGCTGTTCTGGTTTTATGCTGTTTGAATATAACCGTTATCACTTCCCTTCTAAGCAGGAAAGGGTTAATCAAAGCGTATCATCTACTATGATTGACTCGAAAGTTGTGAAATGATGTCATTATTTTGGCATCATCAGGTCATGATTCCTGCTTTAAGTAAGTGATCAACCCATACTGGCATTTTTAAGTGTTCCTGAGTGACTTCTTTTCTGGTTTTCGGAATAAGTACAATGCAGTCAAAGATTGATAAGTAAGAGGGCAAAAAATTGAAACCAGGCAAGTACATGAAACCAGGTTTTTAAAGTTTTACATAGTGTTTTTTCACTATTTTGGGCCTGTGGTCTGGGCCCTACGGATTGTGAAAAAGTGTGTCCTTTTGACAAAAATTTGGAAATTGGTGTTGTGTTTTTTTTGCACAAATGCCAATCTAGGTCTGCATTCAAGTTTGCTTTATCAAAAGTTTCATCAACTTTTGTAAATGCAAAATATAATAATTGATTGGAAATTTTAAACCGTTTCACTCCGCCCACCTTGCGGACTTTAGCTAATTTTCGATCACATCTTATCACAAGAGTAGTTCATTAAGCAGTGATTGGTGGAACAATTCTGTGAAAACAGAAAGTGTTGTCCCTGACAAGCCTGTGCAGACTGCACAGGCTAATCTGGGACGACACTTTACACACATGCATTAAGCCCAGTTTTCACAGAATGGGACACAATTTACAATAGACGATGCCGTACCTTCAGTACAGACTGCTGATCCTCACTGTATTCTATCTGCGCTGTGGTAAGGTTGATGACTCCACGCTCCATTGGGTCCTTCTCAGAGTTGTAGATGAACACAAACGGACGACGCACCACCTGTAGATATCATGAACAGGATAAATACCATATATATCACAAATATCACTCATGCGGAAATATCATCGACATGACAAATATTTTCTAAATTCATCACCTCATCTCATCTTCGCCTTTGAAGCAAAAGAATTGTTAGTCTTAAATTAATTTTTTCACAAGCCCATCTACCGCAGGCCTTTTTCTGTCTATTTGGGGAAAAAGTACCTAGCAAAATGGGGATTTTTCGAGTCGTGAAATCTTCCAAATGGGGAAGAATTTTCATCGACAAAAGCATTATTTGGGCAGGGGGTTTTACAGCCATTTTGGATAAAAATCATATAAATTATGGTTATATATTTTGTAGGTTGTTTAAAAAATAAAATTGAGCTATAGATTCTAATAATCATAAGTCATAAGACACTTCTTTCTAAAAAAAAAATTGGGGAAAAAATATTCATATTTGGCATGGGGAATGGGTCCGACTATCGGACCCGTGAGATAGGCAGAAAAAGGCCTGTACCGGTACATGTTTTTCATGAATTGTCACATTGCATATGAATTCAAACAACATTCATAATCTAAAGGCTTTATGAGTCCCGCTGCCAATTTGTGCTCTTTTAACACTGTGTTAAGTTTTATGTCTTCTGGATAAACACAGAGTATTTCTTAACTGTTAAAAAAGGGCTTTTTTAGCCTGTTTGGTTGAAATGGTCAGTGCTTTTCACTTACCACAAAACTTGCAGAAGCATTGTTTTCTACTCAACCCATACTTGCATACTCATTCATTCAGTTTACAAATCCTCACTGTTTTTCACTTACCACAACTTGCAGACCCATTTATAAGTTAACCCTTTACCTTTCAGATAGGCAATTTGATGTGTTTTTATTCCCTTAGAAAATCAAACTAAATTACGGACCTTTCTTAATAGATTCAAGTTTAAAGGCTTCATTGCCAATCCTAAGATACTGATAAGCAGTAAACGGCATAAAACCTAAACCGTCTGCGAGTTACTTGCAGGCTGTTCTGGTTATTTGCTATCTGCATATAGCATTTTTCATGTTGCTTCTGAGCAGGAAAGGGTTAAAAAATCATCAATGTTTCCACTTAACACACATTTGCAGACCAATTCATTTAGTTACAAAATCCTAAGGGTTTTCCACAAAACACAAACTTGCGGACCCATTCATTTATTTTGATAAAATTTGTAAGACCAAATTACCATATGCATGAAAGACTTACATATCCAACGTAACTATGCACAAATCCTGCTTTTGTTTTGCAAACGAGATAAATCCAGATACTACACAATCCTGAGTATGTTCTACTTACCACAAACTTGCGGACCCATCCGTTGGACTTCTCGTCCAGGAAGTTCAGGTACCCTTTCCTGGCCACTACTGGACTCACACGCACCTCTTCAATGTCAGGCGCAAATATCAGCTTGTCCTGTAAACATGGATTGGCAATGTTTGATTAGCTTGTTGGCCTGTAAACACTGGAGACTCGTTTCGGTAGAACAGGGCTAATTCATGTGCGTCTCAGATTAGCCTGTGCAGTCTGACTTGATTTTCGTTCGAATTTACGTTTGTTGACTTCTTTTAAACAAAAAATTCCATAAAAGCGGAAAGTGACGTGCACTTCAGAGATAAATCCAAATAGTGGGACATCATAAAGTGGGACAACACTTCATGCACATGCATTAAGCCCAGTTTTCCCAGAACGAGGCTTAGCTTTATTTCAGTATACTTTGAAAAAAGCTGTCAAATGCAGTAGAATGATGTCATTTTGTTTAATTTCATGACATCATTTGAGGCCATTTGAGTGTAATTCTGCCATTAACTTAATATTTTCAAAATTTGGACGGACAAATTACGAAAATGATGGGATAAAAGGAATATCTAGCAGGGATGGAAACTAACTTTTTACAATTGTTTGCCCGCACTGGCATCCATCTTTAGTATTTTGGTTGCCCAGCTAAAGGGTAATGAGCCTAGAATCATGTACATGTCATGTCATGTGTATACTTTCTTTAAATGAAATAATAGATAATAAAACAACAACATTGCTGATATGACACATGTTCAATGCATTATATCTTATTATGAGTCTGATAGAATAATTTCCTAGGCCTTAACCCTTTGCATGCTGGGAAATTTGTCTTCTGCTAAAATGTCGTCTGCTGAATTTCTAAAATAAGCATTTTCTTCGATTTTTTTCAAAGAATACTATCAGAATAGCAAACAGTTTGGATCCTGATGAGACGCCACGTTCTGTGGCGTCTCATCTGGATCCAAACTGTTTGCAAAGGCCTTCAAAATCCGGTTCCAGCGCTCAAAGGGTTAATAAATGAATTTTATTAAACTTATTATTGATCCATGATTGCTAATTTTTATAAAATGTTTAATTGCACTTAATGTTTTCAAGCTTTAAAAAAGTAAGTTGCCCGGCCTGACTACCATCATTTGAAATTGAGTTGCCCAGGCCAAAGTCTACTTGACCCGGGCTCACGGGCGACCACTAATTTCCATCCCTGTCTAGGTCAGTCAAATAAATATGAACCACTCCACAAGATTCGTGGTTCAAGTTTTCAAGTCTCAGTAAATAAATTTACCTGTATTTAACTCTTACTTTATATTATCTACGAGTATAATGCTGTCAGTTCATAATACAGTAAAAGCCCAGTTTTAAAGACTAGTTTGCGACTAATGATTTTATTGTCAAGGTAAAACAGACAACAGTTTACTATCTGAATGAAAACATAAGAAACAATTAACAAATGTTAGGCAGATTCAGCTATTTTGCACCCGAGGCTCTAAAAAAAGGGGGCTAGATGCATGTGGGTAAATTGTCATCCAAGATTAGCCTATGCAGTCTGCACAGGCTAATAAGGGACAACACTTTCCGCCTCAAAGGTTTAGAAGAGACTTCCTTTAAACAAAAAATTGCGTAAAAGCGGAAAGTGTCGTCCCAAAATGACTGCACAGGCTAATCTGGGATAAAACTTTTTGTATGTGGATTAACCCTTTGAGCGCTGGCACCGGATTTTGAAGGCCTTTGCAAACAGTTTGGATCCAGATGAGACGCCACAGAACGTGGCGTCTCATCAGGATCCAAACTGTTTGCTNCGACATTTTAGCAGATGACAAATTTCCCAGCATGCAAAGGGTTAAGCCAAGTTTTCCCAGAGCGCGGCTCACATGTTCATATCTCCCCAGCCCTTACCTGGTCTGGTCTAATACTCTGCAAGGTGAGGGTCAGTTTCCTGTCCGCTTTACCCGGAGAGGACCTGCCGTTCTCAGATGTTCCAGAGCTGGACAGATTGTCGGTGGACTTTGAGGCCTTTACTTGCCCATCAGAACTCATTGACCTTAATTGGAGGAAATTAGTTATAGTTAAAACCTATTTACTTAAGCTCATTCGGATCAAAAGCCAGTGGCTTATTGAAATGCTCTTGAGTCAATTTCCTGGGTAGAACCAGTACTTGGAGTCTTTTAGGGAGATCTTAAGAACAATTGAATGATATTGAAATTGGTGGATAAATTTACAAGTGTGCGCATTATTTTTCGTGGACCTTTTCAAAAGAAATATGTTCACATTTGAATTTATTTATTACTTTGGTGTGCTTGTTTTTAAAATTTTGATACAGATATTCCACCGTCCACATATCTGCTTACATAAGTACTGCAATAGAAATCTTTGGGTGTAATAATCTTTTTTTTTTATCAGGCCTCATGGACCTATGGGAGCACATTCAAATTTGTGGATTGACATTTACAGGGATATGCATTTTTTACCAGGGACCTTTTGAAAGAAAAAGGATAATTTGAATTCATTAAGTACTATTTAATACACCTATCACAAACAACCAAAGGAAAAGAAAATAACTTTTTTTTAATCAAAAGAAACCACAATGTCAAAAAAGTATATATTAGCATATCTTGTAAANAAAAAGTACTCTTTTGTGTTTGTATATACAATCTTAATCAAGATATTCATTCAACCTCAGTTTTTTCAGAACTAACTGACCTAAGGGAGTAAGTTAAAATTGGTAGATGAAATAACACATGAATGCGATTTCTCATTGAGGATTGAAGAAATCATTGAATTTGATTTCATTTTGTATTTCTTTTTTTTTTGTATTCACAATCTTGATACAGATATATTCCTCCGTTTTAATAATTATTACAAAGAAAATCTGTGTACATAAACTCCTTCAGTTTAATAAACGTCACCAGTTTTGCTGTATTTTCTTTCAATTACTTTTTATTTTTTACGGTAAGGAAAATCTAGCCAAACTGATTTTTATTACTGCAAAGGAAAACAAAATAATTGGCATTTAATTGAATTTCCTTTAATTTAATTGGCATTTAATCATCATGATATCACTTGCGGTTTTATAGCCTAACTGTGCAATAAGTAGCATAAACAACTGGGATCTTAAATATGCTATAAAACACTTGCAGTCCACTTTTACCTAAATAAGCAGGCTAATTAAACAACTAATTTGTTGAAAGAATGTTTTGTATGACTTAAACAATAAATCGTGACTCACTTGAACATGTCGGAGGTTGAAGACATCATACTGGAACCCATGGACTCAGCGCTGGCTGCCTCACTGTCAGAGGATGACACAGAACTCACAACCGATTCCATCATCGGTGTCTACAACCATCATTGCAATCATTAACATTTCAAACTATGTTTAAACAGGGATTGTTGTAAACAACCATCAGTGAAGTCATTAACATTAAATACTCTGTCAAAACAGGGATCATAGTCTTCAACCATCAGTGAAGTCATTAACAACAAATACTATGTCAATACAGGGATTGGTCTACAAACAAAGAGTCTCAAAGCAAGCAATTAAAACAAAAATGTTGGTTTCTGTTAGAGCTCATAAACTTTAAAGTGAAGTCCTAATTTAAGAACTTATAAATCCTCCATTAAAAGCTAGACAGATAAACTCACACTCTTATAAACAAGGCTTGTCACCATAGGATGACATATGCCCCCTTTTTCCACATTTTTCTAAACCTAAACGCAAAGTGTTTTTCCACATTTTTCAAAAACCTAAACACAAAGTGTGACGGAATTTCAGATGGACAGACAGACGGACAGTGCGATCACTATATGCCCACCTTCAGTGGCATAAAAAGCCACCTTAAAATCAAAAGGCCCTACCAAACACGCAAACAAGAGTCAGATAAAACCTTAAAACACTAAAAACACTGAAAATTCAGAAACATCACCAAAAGTCTTTAAGTTGATACCTTGATCATGCTCATCTGTGACACAGGCATACGCCCCTGCATGATCAGACGTAAACACTTTGCCACTAACTCTTTCTCCGGTTCCCCGCTCGTCTGCAGGTTATAGTAGCTGTTGTCACGCAGCACCGAGAACCGCCCTTTCTCTGTGGTATCGTCCTCCTTTTCCGTTATACTCTCTTCGAGACGTTCTTTCGTGTTTGTCACATCTCGGCTGGAGGTTTTTCGTCTCTCGGCCTGGGCCTTCTTCGAGATGTTAGTTATATCCTTGTCCATCTTGCTCAATTCCTGTGTTTTGTTTTGTTCTGCCAGTTTTTCCCGTAGGAGTAGGACGTGTCTGCAACGTTCCACCTACAGATACAACAATATATCATCATGAACTCAGTATTTCCGGAGAGAGTACATACATGTATATGACTTGCTAATAGTTTTCAAGGTCTGTAATATAGGAAAAATGATTTTTACCAATTAATATATAACCATAACTCAATATGACTGTGTTTTTAATTAAAACTATATCAAGTATGTGATAATGGCTTCAAAAGACTCTAAACTGGCCTCTGATTTTCATTTATGAAGAAAAATAAAGTTAGGTTTACAGATTAAGAAATAGGTTTTTATTAATTATTGTTTATTTGCAAAATATGTTAATTCCGTCGCAATAAACTCAATAAACTGTGGACAAAACTGCAATAATATCTCAATTTCTTTTGTATCTAATGATAAAATATGACATTTCTGCAGTGAAATAACAGCAGTGAAAAGAACAAAATTGTTCTTTTCACCGGTGAAAAGAACAAATTTTCGGAATTTCTTTTTCTATTTTTAGATTATCATATCAAGATGTACTTCCCTTGTTTATATCCTTGTTTATTTTTTTTCTATGATCAATAGCAAAATAAAATCGATTATCCACCGAATCCAACATATTTTCTTTTAATTTTATGCTTTTTTTACCGTTTATTTACATTGTTTAAGAGTTTAACTGAAGAATTTCCCTGGAATAATGACTTCATTTCGTCAACAAAATGATGTCAAAAATGATGTCATTTCGATGTATTGAGGCACGCCACGGTAGAGAGGGTCACTTTTCAGCGAAAGGGAAATTATAATTAATTATTTTCTTGAAAAAGGAGCATAAAAGAAACAGAAAATTTGTTCATGTCAGTGTAAGATCTTTTGTTATTTCACTCGTGACCATAGAAAAATAATATTTTCACTCGTGGCTGCCCCACTCGTGAAAATATATTTTCTATGATCACTCGTGAAATAACAAACAATCTTACACTGACATGAACAAATATCCTCTATATATTTTCTCTTTTGAATACCTGAGGCAAGAATAGATCTTATTAAAATTTGGATCATTGGAGCCGCGTTCTGGGAAAACTGGGCTTAATGCATGTACTTAAAATGTTGGCCCAGATAAGCCTATGCTGTCGGACACTTTCCACCTTAGGTGTAATTTTGCTAAACAAGAGACTTCCTTTAAACAAAAAAATCCATAAAAACTCAAAGCAGAATGCACAGGCTAATCTGGGATGACACTTGACGCACATGCATTAAGCCCATTTTTTCCAGAACAAGGCTCATTTGAAGCTCGCCTACCAGGCAATATGCAACCAGCATAAAACCAGAACAGCCACCAAGAAACTCACAGTCAGTACATGTTTAATGCTGTTTGCTGTTCATCAGTACCTAAGGGTTGGAAATGGAGGATTTAAAACTTGAATCAAGTAAGAAAGGTCTATAATATAATTTGATTTTCTAACAGACTACAGACGCATCAAAATGGGTATCTGAGTGATAAAGGGTAAAAGCTCGCCTACCAGTTCTAGCCTGGTCAGTTTCTCCAGCTCCCATTGGTGGTCTATCAGCAGGGAGTCCCCGCGGGGCCGCCACCCATTGAGGTTCTCCTCCCCCCGCACGTACGTTGACGAAGTGTCCAGTACCCGCCTCTGACGTCTCTGCACTCCTGTGATGATATGAAATAGTCTTTTTATAAAACGATATTGTCTTTTTACAAAATGAAATTGTTTTTTTACAAAATGAAATTGTCTTTAAACAAAATGATATTGTCTTTTTACAAAATAATATTGTCTTTTTACAAATGATTTTGTCTTTTGACAAAATGATATAGTCTTTTTACAAAATGATATTGTCTTTTTACAAAATGAAATTATCTTTTGACAAAATGAAATTGTCTATTGACAAAATGATATTGTCTTTTAACAAAATAATATTGTCTTTTTTACAAAATAAAAGTGTGGGTTTACAAAATTATATTGGCTTTTTACAAAATGATATTGTCTTTTAACAAAATGAAATTGTCTTTTTACAAAATGATATTGTCTTTTTACAAAATGATAAAGTTTTTTGACAAAATGATATTGTCTTTTGACAAAATGATATTGTCTTTTGACAAAATGATAGTCTTTTGACAAAATGAAATTGTCTTTTTACAAAATGAAATTTTCTTTTGACAAAACGATCTTGTCTATTTACAAAATGAAATTGTTTTTTACAAAATGAAATTGTCTTTTGACAAAATGATATTGTCTTTTTACAAAATGATATTGTCTTTAAAAATAATAATATTGTCTTTTTGCAAAATGATTTTGTCTTTTTACAAAATGAAATTGTCTTTTTACAAAATAATATTGTCTTTTTACAAAATGAATTTTTTTTTTAGAAAATGATAGTCTTTTTACAAAATGATATTGTCTTTTTACAAAATGATTTTGTCTTTTGACAAAATTATACTGTCTTTTTACAAAATGATATTGTCTTTTTACAAAATGAAATTGTCTTTTGACAAAATGAAATTGTCTTTTGACTAAATGATATTGTCTTTTTACAAAACGATATTGTCTTTTTTACAAAAAATACTGTCAGTTTAAAAAATTATATTGGCTTTTTACAAAATGATGTTGTCTTTTTACAAAATGATATTGTCTCTTTGTCTTTGTTGAATAGACAATAATTTTACCTACCTAACTGATTTGCAATAAGCATATAAAGACAGCAAAACTGTTTGTGATTGTTCAGTTTATTTTGCAAACAGAAATAAGTTCACAGCAGACAAGACCTGTTTATGAACAAAAATGCCTTAAGTAAAAAGATGATAAAGTAATCAACTTTTGAAAAAAAATCATGATTATTTTAAGGGTTAATAGATTCATTTCTGTAGAAAGAACATATTTTTAAACGTATGAAAAAAAAGATATAAATAGATATATTATACATTTATAATTGTTAAGCAATACCAATTAATAGAGCATTTCATGCTTAAATATAAAGCAGTATTAGATAATCAATAACCTTTTTTGAGCATGCTTAACAGTCGAAAACTAATAATGCATGTGGTTTGCTATAAGCTTAACTTAATTGAATGTGCAACTTTCTTTGCAGCAACAGTGAAATAAACAATAATATACAGGCAGACTAAATAAACAAATATTATGCATGAATACATTATAAAATAACTCTTAAATATGTTTTCTCACTATTACATCAATAAAAGTAAAATGTATAACAAATAAAAAAGGACTGACCATATAACTGCCATTAATTATATTTTAACCCTTTGCATGCTGGGTAATTTGTCGTCTGCTAAAATGTTGTCTGCTAAATTTCTAAAATTAGCATTTTCTTCGATTTAAAAAAAAAAATACTATCAGAATAGCAAACAGTTTGGATCCTGATGAGACGCCATGTTCTGTGGCGTCTCATCTGGATCCAAACTGTTTGCAATGGCCTTCAAAATTCGCTTCCAGCGCTCAAAGGGTTAAGAAGTCATCTAGTTTCTACATTGTTTAAGCAGTTGTATGACCAAGCCTAGCAATAGAAATTCCATGCTAAGCTGGCAACAAGAACGTGTGCAGGGCTCGTAAAACACTTATATACTTAAAGAAACTTGGGCTATGTAACACCTAAGAAATATTACAAGTTTATGATCACCTAAAGTTTACAAGTAAGGCTACATACTGGCTGGAAATAATTCGAGGCTGTCATTTTGTATAAGCTGTTAGGGTAAGTTCACAATAGTCCTCAGAGCAAAGTATCTATAGCAACATGGAAAAAAACACATCTGGACAAATTCTGCCACACGCTCCAAAAATCAAACAGTCAAAGGATTTCACAAGCCCTGGGTGAAGTGTATTAACCCTTTGTGCGCTGGAACCGGATTTTGAAGGCCTTTGCAAACAGTTTGGATCCAGATGAGACGCCACAGAACGTGGCGTCTCATCAGGATCCAAACTGTTTGCTATTCTGATAGTATTTTTTTTTAAATCGAAGAAAATGCTAATTTTAGAAATTTAGCAGACAACATTTTAGCAGACGACAAATTTCCCAGCATGCAAAGGGTTAACCCTTTCCCGCTCAGAAGCAAAGTAAAAATGGCTTTATGCACCCAGCATAAAACCAGAACTGCCTGTGAGTTATAACCTGAAGACTTTAAGATAAGAAAGGTCTTTAATATCTTTTGATTTTCTAACAAACGTCTTTTCTTTACAAACGTGTCAAAGTTCATATCAAAGACCCTATCTGAGTGGTAAGGGGTTAATAACACATCTTAGAAATAATACTAGTTATAATGGTCACCTTAGATTAGCAATAGAGTAACTTTATATTCTAGAAATAATCAGAGGCTGTCATTATGTATAAGCTGTGTCTAATTCATTTCAAGAAAAGAAAACAATTAATAGATTTTTCAAGCCCTGTGCATGGTGTATAAAAAGAAAACAAATAAAGAAGCGTAAATATTTCGTTCACAAACCTGGACTACCTGACTCGTACATCTGGCGCAGGTACATCTCGTAGATACCGCTGACCCGGTTACAGTCTGACGACTTGGAACTGCCCCCGAACAACGAGCGAAGCGACCTGAAAGGACTACTGTCGTGGGAGACAAGAAAAGGGAGACAATTAGTAAACAGTTTCATGACTGAAGGGAGCTGATTTGCTGATGTTTTGCTCTCTTCAGTCTGAAGTTGTTGCCCTTTGATGGTTGCTGTTTTAGTAGAAATTGCTTCACAATTCTCACTTTTCATATCATTGTTAATGTTTGCATTTTTGTTTAATTATAAAGACATTGAAATTGTGTAGAAAAAAGAAACATTTCTCAAAAGGCTCGTGGCAGACAAGAAAAGGAAAATAATAAGTGAACAGTTTCATGACTGAAGAGAGCTTTCTCTGATTTCATGAGCCTGTTCTGGGAAAACTGGGCTTAATGCATTTGTGGAAAGTGTTGTCCCAGATAAGCCTGTGCAGTCTGCACAGGCTAATAAGGGATGACACATTCCGCTTTTATGGTTTTTTTGGTTTAAAGGAGATCTCTTTTAAATGAAAATCCAGTGTAGGCCGAAAGTGTTGTCCCTGATTAGCCTGTGTGTACTGCACAGGTTAATCTGAGACGACACTTTACTGACATGCATTTAGCCAAGTTTTCCTAGTACAGGTCTCTTATGCTCTCTTTAGTCTGAAAGTTGTTGCAATTTGGTCACTGTTTTTGTTGAAATGGCTTAACAATTCTCAACATGTCAATTTCACTAATATTGTTCATGTTTGAATTATTGTTTAATTACAAAGACATTGAAAATGAGAAGAAAAGTCAATAGTTTCCCAAAATTCTTAAGGCAAAATTTAGCTCATATAAATATGGTTGTTTTTAATCAAATTAAAATTGTATCAGTGAATTGTGAAAGCTTTACAAAATTTGGATTATCTTTATGAGTACGATTCACTTTTGGGATGTTGGAATTACACATCAATTTCCAAAATACTTTTTTTATGAGTGCAGGCCACCAAAACATTATTTGTTTCAATTCCTTGATAATATTATAGTGCCTCATAATAGAAATGACCAGGTCCTTATACTATAATGATTGCAAATAATAAGACAACCGTTTCAACAGGACTGCACATAACAAAAGCCTTTATAAAATCATTGAACATAAAAGGATTTGGGTGGAACAAAAATACAAACATCAATTCACCAACACAGGAATATAGTAAAATTAAACGTGGACAAGCATGGGACTAACTAATATGTGATTCATTTAGATGAATGAAATGAATTCATGAAAGTTATAACTGAAAATTATAATGTGCCAATTAATTGTTTTAGGCTAAATTGCACTTTATACATATATTCAATTGTAAAATCAAATCAATTTAAGACTAAGGAAACAACAAAATGAACAAAATTGATTATTACTAGAAAATGTACACAAATTATGATTTTCTGCGAATGAGAAGATTGAATCACCATAATTGGTTATTATATCTAAAAAAAAACACCTATAATTGGGGAGGAAATGCTAAATGAAATCCCATAATTTAAGAAATAATCTACACCATAAATAAATTGAGAAGGAAGTGCATTCATGTATAACCCTTTGCATGCTGGGAAATTTGTCGTCTGCTAAAATGTCATCTGCTGAATTTCTAAAATAAGTATTTTCTTCGTTTTTTTTTCAAAGAATACTATCAGAATAGCAAACAGTTTGGATCCTGATGAGACGCCACGTTCTGTGGCGTCTCATCTGGATCCAAACTGTTTGCAAAGGCCTTCAAAATCCGGTTCCAGCGCTAAAAGGGATAAACAACTGGTCTAATTATGTTTATAAATACACACAATTAGTGAAAGAAAAAGATTTTTGTGTGAAGCAAGAAATGAAATGGAAACTGAAATTGGTAGATAACCAACCCCCCTCCCCCCTTTTTGACTGGGGAATGTTGGTGAATGAAATCATACATGCCCATATCCAAACATTATGCCCATATGGTACCCATAAAACTGTGTGGCATGATGATGCGAATGTGTCATACATATGAGGGGTGGGATATATTCAACACTGCTACACCAAAAGGCAAGAACTTAAAACTTGAAGAAAGCATACACAACAATTTACATTGTACATTGATAATATATATATAATATCACTGAGCTGCTTCATACAAAAATGGGCCTTACAATAAATCAGAACAGTGTAGTTCCAGATATGCCTCTGCATCCTTATACTTAAATGATGTCCGCTAATAAGACCACAACACCTTGCATGACATTATCCCTTTGAGCGCTGGAACCGGATTTTGAAGGCCTTTGCAAACAGTTTGGATCCAGATGAGACGCCACAGAACGTGGCGTCTCATCAGGATCCAAACTGTTTGCTATTCTGATAGTATTCTTTGAAAAAAAAT
>VMBQ01009349.1:0-31635 GCA_007657795.1 Dreissena rostriformis
ACTATACTGCTAAACAATCTATTCAAAGTTCAGTAAATAAAGTAACCCTATGACATTTAGATGAACCAATCGAGTGTAGTATTCGTCTGCCTTTACCGAAAAAGCCAGCATTGACAGAGCTTCTCAGACTGTTCCCAAACTAATATGACGATCTACTGCCACTCGTTGTAGAAAAACATCGACAAACGGATTTTGTCCCTCTTCGGTGACAACTCGTGTTTTAATTCCGAAGAAGCTTTTGAAAACTTCCTCATTGTTGAGCTGGACAGGACCATATCCGTTACCTACATCGACATGTTGTTCCGCTCAGATTGTTGCGGTAAGTTTGTTGAAAGGTTGACAAATGTTGTTGTTTTATTCAAAGAAAATTGCGAACATATTACTTGGTAGCGTTTCGGTTCTGTATGGCACTTAAGAAATCGTTGTGTCGTTTTGCTTAATTTTTCACGTAAACACATACAAAAGAAAGAAGAAGGACTTCGTATAAGAAAACATTTCAACTAACACCATCAAATTGTAACTACTTTCAGGCGAACAACATTTGATTTGTTTTATAAGCAGACAGCAGTACGATATTTTATACTGGTCTATTAGCATATGTTCATTTCTTTAAGTATATTGCGGTCGGGTTGTTCTGTCATAGCTGGTATATTGTGAACGTAGTATACGGCAAAGGTAAGAGTGACCATAACAGATCCCTTGTTTTATTTATTGTGCAAAAGTTTTTTGGTTTATGTTTTGTTTTTTAGATAATAGACACCGAAACATCGAAATCATCGTATCTCAGACGAAGGCGGATGCTAATGTTAACAGGGGCCCTGTTTGCACCTTCTTTACTGGAACACCAATGAACACAAGCATTCCAGAGAGAATACAATGCGCTGCGAACAGCAGAGGAAAATTCATCAAATTTCTTCAACGTAACGTTCATGTCACAGCTTTCTATATTTGTGAAATACATGTAGCATATTATACAAATAAGTACAACGATATTCTTTCATTCGTTTTTTGAAGTGACCATAATTATTTTTGTAAGAATTTAATATTTGATTATGTATAACACTTTTCAGTTTCTGTTCTATAAAGCAATGCCATGTTAAAATCAAATGATATTGAACACGCAATCAATGTACATGAATACTTGCTTCGACATTGCATTTTTCAAATCAGAATTATACAAATATAATAATGAATATAATGATGTGTGTTTCAAATGATCGACATGGCAGAGTCTTATGACAATAAATTAAATAGTTATAAACAATATTATTATGCTTGCGCTTTTTGTTATCTACTTGTTCAAACATGCTTTTGTTTCCATTGATGATATTCTAAGTTAACTAAAATACAACTCTCGACTGTTATTTCAAACTGTTAATTGTTATTCTGTCAAACGATCATGTAGGATACTCTATTTCCGGTTTTTGTTAATGTTGAATATTAAAATTGAGCGTTTTGTTATCTACTTATTCGAATATGGTTTCTGTTTCCATTGGTGATATTCTAAGTTAACTAAAATACAACTCACGACTGTTATTTCAAACTGTTAATTTATATTCTGTCAAACGATCATGTAAGATACTCTATTTCCAGTTTTTGTAAATGTTGAATATTAAAATTGAGCTGTTTGTTATCTACTTATTCAAATATGGTTTCTGTTTCGATTGGTGGTATTCTAAGTTTATTAAAATACAACTCCCGACTATTATTTCAAACTGTTAATTTTTATTCTGTCAAACGATCGTGTAGGATACTCTATTTATAGTTTTTGTAAATGTTGAATATTATAATTGAGCAATTTATAAAAGTTAACAATGTGCATGCGTTCAGAGTTTTAGCGAATACTGAGGACACAATTATTCCTCTCTCGATTTAGGTTACATGTTACATCACAAATTTATATGAATAAAAACATATATTGTTATTGACTTGATATAATTTTATAATATCTTATGAAAGTAACTGAATAAAATATGTAGATATTTAGTAAGTAGCTTTTGTATGTAAGTTTCGTGTTTGCTTTTGAAGCTCTCAAAACTATAAAAACAAGTTTTATTTTTTACAATGACCTTGTTATACATGTAGTTCTGCAAATCAAATATAAACATACATGTGCGACTCACGTTCTTAAAATGTATTTTCTGTCTACAAAATATTAGTAAAGCAAGCTGTAAAACGACTGCGAAGTGGGTGGGCGAAATCATTGTGCACAATTAAACTCTTGCGAACGTGATTCAAAAAAGACAACTTTGATGCAAAATAATTAGTTTCATTTGTACTTCAATGAATAGGTATGAAAAAAATAAAATATTGACACTATTTTGAATGGTCTCGAAATAAAATGTCATTTGTTTCTGCAAACATCGCCAAAAAAAAGGGTAAATCGGTCGGGTTAACTTTGTGTTTGCCATTTCCGGGGGAAAGTATTACTCAACCATACTTAGTGGTACACTTGTTTGGTTGGTAAAGTTATGTCACAGTCTTTTGAAGACGTCATGGGAGCGCACGTCATGAATATGTCCTCATGCTTGTTGAAATGACATCTGTGAGTATTATGTTAATTTCCGTTTTGTTTTGTGTCCGAGTTATGTAAAGCTATTGAAAGCTATCACTATCCACTCATGCAAAACTATGCATTAAAAAACGTCTGCCCTCTTACAGTGTGTATGAAAGCGCAGTGGGAAGTCTGCAACGTTCAAATGCTGATATGTGTCAGGTCCTACGAAGATGGACACACTCATCTGAAGCCATTGACGAAGATTGCTTCGTTTACCACACTATGACGATGAACAAACATTATTAAAAATACTCCGATAAATATGAGTATCAATTCATACTTAATTAGATTGATAACACTTACATAATGGTTGTCGACGTCATCTCACGGCATCCAGATGTCAGGATGTTGAAAAAAAGTATATTATCATATATTTTGTTGATATTGGAAAACCAAAGATTGATCGTTGTGTGATTAGATAACTAGCTTAAGAGTAGGTAGTAGATGCTCTCATTTACATCATAAATTAGAACCTCAAATGATACAAAACACAAAAAACCTAAGTGTCTATAACCGTTACACATTTGAGATTTGCCAATGAATTAACTCCAATCTGAAGAATTCTGATAAAATACAGCTGTCTGAATGTTGAAAGTGCTTATTTATACAGAAAACGCTGCACGCCCGACAAAATAGAGCAACGACAATATTTATTTTGGTGATCCGAAAAAGTTCGGTAAAAACGCTATTATAAATGTGGTTCAATACGAGTTATTGTATGTTTACACATTATCGTATATCTGTGTTCATTCCCATTATTGCATGACAACCTTATTTAAGCAACCAATAATGTTCTGGAAATACCAATTCGATTATTGGCTGAATGGAAGCTTTTTTAAATTCAATTTTTCAGAATCTATATAGTAAATCATTGGTAAAAAAGAACATGTCAAACGTAAAGTAACCGGAACATATTTGACATTGAAGGAAATTATTTTTCACTTCAAAGCTGTAAATGAACAAACCACTACAAGATCGATTTTCAAGCAAAGTCGCATTCATTTAAACAAACATTTGTTTTCAGTTTAACTAGATCAATATTGTTTGCGCTAACAAAAGGGCATATCTGTCTGATCTAAAACTATTAGTTCTTACTGCATCCTGTGTTGGCATTTTCTCATACATGTATAACTTGTTCTATATACTGAAACCAATTAGTGTTGACACTTTATTTGAACATGGCTCTTCATTTGACATAGAACTTTATGTGTTGCACATTGTTGTATAACATGTAGATTGGTTTTAAGCAAAACTTTATCATTGATTGTACAAGGCGAGTGTATACATTGCTTTTAAACACAACAGTTCGCGAAACTATAAAATAGTGTCTATGATAATAAATTTTAAACGTACGTGTGCGACTTCAAGATTTAAAATAGAATTCTTTGTCTACAAAATAATATTCAAGTAAACTCTCAAATGTCGGCGAAATCGATGGACACAATATGTGTAAACAATGTCTTTTTGATAATCAAATGACAACGGCCACATTTTTTGTATGTTCGTACTTGCTTATGAGAATATATTATTCAATTCAGACTAGCGCAAACCTAACGTTGTGTGTTTGAAATGATGATAATAACAAAGTCTAATAACATCAAAGTACATACATATTACCAATAGTAATATTTTTAGCGTTACTTTCTAAAAATATCGTTTATATTCCATATCATATTATTTTGTTCTTGCACTTAAATGAATAACAGAACCAGGTTTCCATACTTTTATTAAAACAAAACGCTCGCTCGCAGCGTCAATTTGTTACTATTTATAGAAACTATATGTGATATACTCCTTTTTTTATACGCATCAGATGGTAAAACATCAACCGCCGTTCATCTTAAAAGCAAACTTAATTTTATCCGTGATGGCTACATGTATATATCTCCTTTTTCCAGACGTCATTCAAGAACAATGTATTCACCAGCCAAGCCCATCCATTATTCCTATAAAAAGTGGTAAGTTTTATGTTATCAATTAAATAACAGCTTACGACGAAGCGTTCATTTGAATAGCGTTTCATGATTTGCTTGAGCAACTAGCGTTACGTACGACGTGAACACATCTGTTATAAAGTTGTTGATTGATCGCATCAAACTCAAACAATTTAAATTCGCCAAGCCTTTGACCGTGAATAATTAATTCAAGAGAAGAAATTCGTATGTTCGTGAAGACGTAAATAACATTTATATAGCAATGGATATTTGAAAGAAGCAAAACTTTTCTATGGCAATTATATTGACTTTGCTAATAATTTTGACAAAGCTCGAAACAATTAGTGAGTTTTTCGATTACATTTCAAAGATGTTATTGTGGCTTCCTTTATTTGTAAATTTCGAATATATTCCTTCTTTTCCACTTTACATTTTTGTGTATGTATTTGTAAATCATATCTTTGAACTAATATTAATTGTCATCAGCGTATTGTGGTGATAAATGTGAATTTAATTACCCCACTTACGGAGCCAAACCGTGATTTATGTTCAATTTATATACTATATTTGCATATTATTTATTAATAAATGATCAGCACAAACATCATAACTTAATTTATGACAAATCATCTGTTGAAAAAGCGCTTCAACATGTACTTAAAACTGATGTTTATACACATGTTGATTTATAAATACCTGTTTGTTTCTGAAACAAACCAACATGGCACATGGCCTTTTAGTATTTGAATACTCCCAGGGACTCATCAAGTCAATTTATTCACCAGTTCACAAACTATTCTATACCTTGATTCAACCGCTGTAGTAGACTATATATAAATTTCGTGTTATTGTTTACAACAATGTAAAAATTGAAGGCGCTTTAAGTAGCATGTATGTGGCGCCCTACACTTTTTTCGGTATTCCCTCTTGATTTTTTGTAAATATTGTTTTGCAATTGCCGATCATATTTACTAAATGTACCATGATTAAGTTTGAAATATTTTTTAATTCATGCGATCACATTCGTTAAATTTAAATTCAATTAACAAAAAATCAATAAATAAAGATTGTTAAATATATATTGGGGGAATTTCTGCATAAACATATCATATCCTTATTAAAGTGGAGAATCGTAAAACGTTAACGAAAAAACATGTTAAGGCGACAAATATTCGATGTTTTTCTGTCGATATGGATTCAAACAAATGACCTTTTAATTTTGGCCTAATATAGTGACTAATGCGTGTGCACTGTAAATTATGCAAGCTGCAGAATGAAAACGAATTAGTCAATATTGTGTGTTTTTAAATCATCGCTTGAACCAAACTTGCATGACGTAATTAGCAAAGAATACATATTATCTAAAAACACATTTTATGGATGATGCGTCAAATAAACAATTGAAAAGTAAAATGTTAGTTATTTAATTTACTAAACTCTCCCATTTTATTTGAAAAAATGTTGGCCGTACGTTTAATGATTTGTATTGCAGTAATACAGGATTTGGTAAAAATTGTGACTTTAAGCTTTCTAAGTAGATATGATATTGGTGAAAGAAGACCTCAGACATGTGTCTGGATTAAAAAACTGGTTCATTGTAAATTATCTGGAATTCCCCGTCACCTGAAAGTTCTAGCACTGGGAAAAAAATACATTTAAAGGTCAATTTTAACACTTTTGGAAACTGAATAATATAAAAGATAATCGTTTGAGATGCCGAATAAACCTATTTGCAACAATTAAGCGTTACGCACTATGCCATAAATCATTAGGTAAATCTTCCAATAACGCACTATTTTCTAAAAGTTGGACTGACTTACCTCCCTTGCTGTGACGTCACATATGTACATCTGCTATTTTTAGCAGCGTTATTTCCGGCGATACGATCAACTGCATCGCTATTACATAATACTATTTGCAAAATTATGGACTTTTCTGACGAATCTGATCATTATAAAGATGAACTGCATGAAAAAAAGACCGTATATGTACAGTACACGCAATTTTATCGATTTAAACAATCCCAATTAGATCAGACTCCTTTTCCCAAAATGGCTGGAAAAAGCCCTGAAATGTTCGTTATAAGTTTAAACATCATGTATCCAAATAATAGTATTCTTTCTTTTTAAATAAATACAAGTGAAAGAAATCGTATTATTGTAAAACGTAATTTAACTTATAACAATAATTCTAATCATTTGCATCCATCGATGTAATTACACTGATGCTCTAACTGTTCATCGCTTATGTTTCTTTATCTTTTCCACTTATGCATAGTGCAAATGTAAAGTTCAATAAAAAAAATCAGAAGAAAGAAAACACACTACCGTATTTTTCGGGTATAAGACTTTTTCCGAAACGTCTTATTTATGGACAATCATGAAAATCAGAATATTTGAATTTTTGCAAAAATGCAATCATTAAAATCATTAGCGGTAATTCGATTGCCTCTGAACCCCCATGTCACTATCAATCGACAATTTAATTGGTTTATTGCAGTTTTATGGCTTTGATTTACCTACCACACTAATCCTTTTGTTTACTCCTCCACGATACAATCGTGGTCAGTACCTTAAGATGTTTGATGATAGCAACCGGGTGTAATCTTCCTAGAAATCATGCTTTTCATGCATTATATTAGCAAAATATTTTTTCGACAAGGAAAGCGTTTTAACAATTTAATATTGAATAAATTACAAATATAATACAAATATAAATGTTTTGTTGAATTCCCCAATAAGAATACCAATTTGTAATCCGAAACACACTTTTGATTGTTTTATGTTTACGCGACGTTTACAAATTATAGCGTCAAATATACAGTCCTCATGTATATTTCCAGTTTATTCTGTGTGCGGACAAGCGCGCGAAAATCATGCGGTAATGTACAACATCACGCTAAACGCATGGAAAGCGTGCGTATATTAATTTTTGGATAACAACTTTGTAGCGCAGAGAACGCATAGATATGTTGATTTAGGTTAAAAGTTGTGATTGTCTTTTAAACAAAATTATATCACGAACAATTTTAAAATGTACATTTCCTCTAAATTAAGTTCAAATAAAACTCGATGTATCTTTTTCTTTACGATCTTTATTAATTGGTACAATAATACGGTTAATAAGACAATTTGAAACGCCCCCCCCCCCCCCCNAAAAAAAATGTCAATAAATGGTTTGTTACTAAAGTGTTCGTTTGTAGAACAAGTCGGAATTGTTAGCAGATATAAAAGGAATATGTGTCATTGTCCAAATATCAACATGTATTTCACACCCATGCAAATGACCGTTTTTTTTGTCTGTTTAACCGCCAAGGATGAAGGAAACCGTGCTCGCACCTAGCTGTAGGCTCTCGCACCTGGAGGAGTGATGATTTCGTGATGTTTATGTTTTTCTCAGTTTAAAGCCATGACGAACCCATTATTGATTGTAATAATTGCACTATATATGTCTATATGTCGAATTGTATATTTAGACATTAGGCGGTGACCATTTTGATGTGTCGGCATTTTGTCTCATTTCAGACTCCATGCATTTTTCGAATCATAATCTCTCTGATTTATAACTCGAACTTTTTAGTTTCTGCACACGAGTGCTACTGAAAATAGCCATCGCGGGATTGTGTTTTATGGCCCGAACAAGCACACAGTGGCTTCGACCCGTGTGTTTGATCCCTAAATGTAAGATAAGCACTATTTAATATTGGTTGGTCAGTACAAACGTTCTACCGAAAACCGCCGACTTTGTCTTTGTTGTATTGCCCAATCAAGCCCTGAACATCCGATATCCTGTGTATAACGACACACAAACTTAAAAAAAAAACTACGTGTCGTCTGTCAAAACAATGATTTTATAGGGCAGTAAACATATCGAAGTAGCTCACAAAGTGAATTCCCTACGAGTTCCTAAATATATTCAAAAAAAACGATATGTATTTTCAAAAGAATTTCTAAAAAAATGAGAACCATCTAACATACACCATACACAGACGACACAACATATAAATAATTTTTACAATTTTAATACAAATGTTTAAATACGGAAAATTACTTCTACATGTTATGATATCTAAATATAAATTAAGTTGTTTATTGGTCGTTGCAAAAAAATATAAATTGTACACGATGCTTTTGTTGTGCAATCAGTATACAGTACAATAATTGTTTCAATAATGAAGGAACTAAAAGAGTGTAACGATAACGATACAGCGTGCTTGATTTTGATTTATTCAAAACAATTTTCAATGGCAAATAATTCGCGAGATACCCCGGTACTTAAGTTGAAATTCACTACAAAACTTGTAATCGAAATTAAAAGACCTGAATGTTGTCAGCGCTACGAGAAAACAGTTTGTGTTTGGAAACATGGCTAGCACGACCGATTTTAGTGCACCATTTGTTTTGTCATTCGGAAACTGTAAAAAAAAATCACTTTACCTTAGGAGAACGTGATTTACAGCCAAACGCCGCACATATAACCATTTTCCCGATCATTATACTTTACAAATGAAAACATTTTACGAAAATATCAATAGGAAAAAAAAAAAAGAAAAATAAAACCCGAATTCTAAACTATCGCTTATCTTCTAAGCGGACGCGAAAATGCTTGTACAGGTGTAACGTCACAA
Organism: Dreissena rostriformis; assembly: GCA_007657795.1. NCBI lineage: Eukaryota > Metazoa > Mollusca > Bivalvia > Myida > Dreissenidae > Dreissena > Dreissena rostriformis. Next base: position 9,119 of record VMBQ01009349.1, read on the forward strand.
AGCAAGGGAGAAGGGGGGAGATAAGCGAATCCACGCTTTGCGAGTTACGATCATAAAAGTCAATAAAATCTTCTTTTTAATGTACAACACAACACTAAAACATTATTTACCCGATCATTGAATCGTATTTCAACGTAAATAGCGGTACATATATGGACTTTCTCTGAAATTGACCTTTAAAGGTTGAAATTCAAAACAATATCTGCGTGTTCGCCATCAAATAAATCATGGTTAAAAACTATGCATAAACTGCATTGTTGAAGCTATATGTATAAAATGGGATTGGAGTTCGAACATTGACACAGCTTTGATCAAACGGTAACACATAGTGTGTAATGGGGACAAAATATTGTCGAAAGTGGGTTAGAGTGAAAACCAACACTAAGTTTTTTGACACGGAAACTCTTTGACCTTGATCTGAAACAAGGTTGGGACATGCATATATTGGCATTGTTTTTTTCTAAATTCAAAAGAGCTAGCCAACATTGTGTCGAGATGATATTATTACAAGACGGCGATTTGGATACCTCTGTTGAAGTTTTTCTTTATGTATTTTTGGTGTGTGTACCATTTAACTACGAATTTGCATAGTTGTCAAAACTTCGTTAAGAACGAATTGTGTACATAATCTTATAATAGAAATCAATTAAATTAGTTATAAAATACTAAATCCCCGGATTTGATGAATTAACAAACTTGTTAATCTCGAATGTGTATGCTTGTATACGTATGTGGTAGTGACACGACCCTTCAAGTTCACGCATTTTATGTGCATAAAACAATGTGCTTGAAGTTAACAGTATGTAATAGTTATCAGGTTGTTATTGTTCTTCAAATCAATTCTTAACAAACATGCGTTTTGTGTCGACACAAAATCATATTTAAGAAAATTGTCAAACGTCACAAATAAAAACTTAAGCGAGCGTCTTTTCAAACATTTTAAAAATCTTTGATGCGTACGATTTTCAATTTAATGCGTACCTCAATGAATGGGTAGATCCGAACCAGCAGATATATAAATAATATTGTATCTGTTATTTGTTTCTGCGAACATCGCCGAAATAAGGGTAGATAAGTCGGCTAAACTTAGTGTATACAATATCCAAGGGCAACAAATACCTAACCATACTTAGTGTTACGCTTGCTCGTTTTCAAAGCTATATCAGAGACGTGCGAGTGCGAAAATTACAAAGAAATAACATTTTGTGTTCCGCAGGCAGCTGATTTTTTTTGATTTTTTTTCACCTCATTTTTACAAAATGATTTTTTTTAAATTAATAAACGTGATATTTACTGCCAGTATATGCTATATATGGATAGCTATACGTTAACCGGACGTGAAGATACCAGATTTATGGTTGTGTGACCATTGGGGGCCGGAAACGGGCGTGTCAAACTGGGGTTCCCTCAAATACAATAAGATTTTTGTGTGTTTTGTGCTCTTTTTAAGGTTAAAGTGACCAAAGTTGGCAATTGCTTGACTTATGTTCTTTAAACTTGGCGCAATTATTTATATTAGTATGCCGGACCGAACAAAATAGAAACTGTGACCTAAATATTGGCCCGGCGGTAGGCTAAGGGGGGGGGGGCAAAGTGACCTACCCTCGGGCGCTGTGTCCATTTTTGTACGTTAATATAATGTACTTGTTTATATTTCTCATGTCTAGACCTTAAATATTTGGTATATTTAGGAAGATGTTGGCTCGGGAGTGAGCTCGGGGGTCGGCCCTGGGGTCAGGGAGGGTAATTTAGCGCGCCACGTGCGTTCTTAAGGTGGTTTTTGGACATAAAAGGCCATTTTGAGAACATATTGTGAGTTTGTATCGAATTATATTAATATTTAATATTATTCAATCAGATGTTGGTTAATTTAACAATAAATCGGATAAATATTCAAGAAAAGTTTGTTAGCCCGTTTCTTATTGAAATATTATGTTAGGCTAGTCATAGGTGTCTCAAAGCTTTATTTTTGCGGTAGTTAAAAGTACCACGGACACATTGATGTGCGCATTGGGGGTATAGCTGTGCCCCTAGGTCGAAATAGGGTGTGTCAAAGAGGGTAACCCTCTTGAATGGTGCTCGTGTTTTTAGCTTTTATGTTCTTTTAAAGGTTTTAAGTGACCAAAGTCGGCCATTTCTTGACTAATATGCTTGAAACTTTTAACAATTATTAATATATTATGCCGTACCGGGAAAATAAATAAATACTTTAACCTAAATATTGACCCGATGGTTAGCTCCTGGGGGTCAAAGTGAACTACCCTCGGGCGCTGTGTCCATTTTTCTAAGATAATGCAATATACTGCACAATAATACTGATGTCTAGGCCAGGATATTTGGTATATTGATGTAGCCTAAGTCGATATCTACCAAGCGCGGGGATTGGCTCGGGGGTAAGGGTGGGTAATAAGCGCGCCACGTGCGTTCTTAATGTGGTTTGTTTGGGCCCAAAAAGGGCATTTTGAGAAACGTTGGTGATGTTTTCTCCATATATAATAATTATTTATTAGCATTTGAGTACAAGTTGGTGAATTAACGATTAAATCGAAAAAATAATGAAGGACAGTTAAAAGATGTTCAATAGGAGGCCGAAATACTGAGTTTGTACTAAAATTCTACGGTTTGTTCGCCTGTTTGTTACTGAAATATTTTGGTAAGCTTGTCACAGGTGTCTAAAAACTATTTTTTTCCGTTAGTACAAAGTACCACGTACACAGTGATGTGCGCATTGGGGTATAGTTGTGCCCCGGGGTCGAAATAGGGTGTGTCAAAGTGGGTAACTCTCGTCATAAATGAGATATATTGAGCCTCTATGTTTAAAGTACAATTCTTTAACGGCTCAAGATATCCACAAATTATTACCGGAATCGTGGCCAGGGACACTTTGTCAAATAGATTTGACTATCTTATTATTTTATTTCATGGTAATTTAATACATTATATATATTTATATACAAACACATATAATATATAATAAAGACATGCTTATTGTATAAATATAACTTTTTAACGGCTCAAGATATCTAAACAATTCCAAAGGATTCGTGCTCAGCGAAATGACGGCATAAAGACTTTAAAAATATGACTTTGAGGCTCGATTATTTTTAAACGGATAAAGATATCCCAAAAATACAAACGGATTCGTGCTCAGCATGATAACGGCATATCGATTTTCACATTGAATTCTTTTATTTGGAGAATAAGTTTTTCGAGTGAAAAAATCATCCTGATATACATCAAGCTAATTTTAACCCAAAACCACTTTCTCTCCAAATAAAACAATTAATTGTGTTTATCATTATGACGTTTTGTAGCTGAAAACGAATATGAAATCCGTTTTAAAAACAAAGCTGCCATTAAAAAGCTATTAGGGTATCCATCGGTTTATTAGGGTACCCCACCCTTTGATATTTATTCCGCCTATGTGGAAAAATATGACTTTGCAGCTCCAATTTTTTCGAACGGATCAAAAGATCCCAATTAAATGGATTCGTACTCAGCGTGATGACGGCATATAAAAATATGTTTTAATAAAAAAATATATATGATAAATATATATTATATTTGTATACATGGATATGTCAGTTCATGCTGTATTACAAATAAATAAATAAATAAATAAATAAATAAATAAATAAATAAATAAATAAATAAATAAATAAATAAATAGATATATATACATGTAGATAACAAAATGCAGATTATCACATATAATTTAAATAAATATAAAATGATTGTTAAGAGCAAAATAATTATTAAAAGTAATTGACCAGAGTATTTAAACATACGACTTTAAAAAATATATACCTGAGCATACTAATATATGAACACAACGTTATGTACAAACGCATGGGGAACAGAGATTTACAGTATTATAAATACCATCTGTTTACACACACAAGCATGCAGAATAAAACACATGGAAATTTACTGTCACATACCCGATGTTGTAGACACTTTGATTCCCGATACAGGATGAGACTGAGATAACTGGTAAAGCAGTATCCATGAAAAGTTGACACCTGACTCTTTAAACATAAAACTTTCTAAAATACGTCAGTTAACTACAATTTTAACAGGTTGTAACATTTTTAGACATATTGATCTTTTAATTCGAATAGTAACCATTGGTGAAGAATGGTTAAGAAAGGAATTAAAAGAAAACGTACGACTTGAATCGTATTTCGTGCCAATATCAGAAATACGGTACTTAAAAATCAATTGAAATGTAAAATTGAACAGGAGGCTTGCAAGCTGTTTTTTTTTAAATCGGTTAAATAAAAGCAGTCGAAAATGAACATGCGAAGAAATGAATTTGTCAACCAGATGCTTCACTATTTGCACTGGTTTTGTTTGAGTAACGTTTGATGATATCCTGTGGAGCAGTTGTCGCCTTTAATAAGTAAAGAAGGGACGGAAGTCAATGTTGTGTTATTTGAACCATAAGGGAAGGAAAAAGGCGGAAACAACATCAAAGGAAGAAATTTTGTCATATGAAAATATTGTGTAGAAAGAGATGTTAGAGCCATAACGCAAATATGACCTACAGAGATTTATAATGGGGTGGAAGAAACATTCGTCGTTTTGGTAAAACATTACTCGCTTATGATCAAATCCAACAGTTATACATGCTAGGTTTATCAAAATGTCATTTAGACACCTAAACATGTAAATGTGTATAAAAGCTTAACATGTGAAGTTATCTTACATTCGATTATTTAACTTAATTTGTTTTCTAAAGATATTTCTAACCAATTGAGATTTAATCAAACAAAATCTGCCTCACGTTTTCTGTAAGTTTTAAAAAGAGGAAATCATGAAATATATCTAAACGCCCAAAACAGAAAGCACCACTCGTTTTTTAAAGCAAGAACACTTAATTTCAATTTTTAAACATTAACGTTTGTAATATTGAAATCCAAACGATATACGAATTTGAAAATAAGTTTCCCTGTTTGTTGTACGAGTATAACGGAAAACGCTACGAAGAAAACAAGTTGGTTTCAAATATTTTTTGTTTCGAATATTTGAAAATCGGAATACGAATTAGTATGTTTTGATTTTCGTATTTTGTTTTGGCGAATTTAAAACGAAAGACGAAAAGACGGTATATGCACGGACCTTGTGTCCACTGATTGTAACATTATCCATGCGTTTGCAACGACTCAAAGGCTATATATCACTGGGTGTATTTTCATGAATATCATACACATAACATGGATTTTGTTGGAAACTGTTTTTTTTTGTATTTTAAACATGTTGCGTATTCTCTTATAATCTGCTTAAATTGTGTTGTGTTTGCTAAGCGACAACTGAGGGTATTTGTTAAATGAAACTATAACTTCAATTTCGTGATGACTTCACATTTCGCTGAAACCTTTCCTTGAAACAGAAAAAAAATAGTATTGCATGATATTAGTTTTTTCTTTGAACTTCCCTTATATGTCTGAAAACACTTTGAAAAACAAAATTCTTCTTCTTCTTGCCGATCACTCTGATAAGCACGCCGGCTTTCTGCACAAAGATAGCATTTAAAAAATTCAAAACACAATTATATACTTCCGTTAAAAGTTATATAATATTCCTTTGAAGGCAATATAAAACATACGTTTTATTACGAAAACATGGTCATAAAGCTCTCGTTTTAGAGATCTCTTCTAAAGATAAAAAGTATCTATAATTGCCATTAGCGAAGCGTAACAACCATTACTCTCTTTTAATATTCCCCTGATGAGACATCTGACAATTCCGAGATAGTATCTAAGTTAGTTATTCCTTTCTAACGAACAATTAAGTTCTATGTCGTTGAACACGTAAGCTTAACCACTGACTAGAAATAGCTATTAAGTGAACACATATGTGCGATGAAAACTTGTCACTGTATGCGCAGTTAATTAATTATATTATTATTTCTCTTGAGAATTTCTACGTGAGGCAATAGCGACGATCTTCTTATCGATTTGTTGTGGCCAAAAAATCAAACTACAAAAGGAAACAAATACAAATATATCAAATGTAAATTTTGACGTTGATACAGATTGTACCATATCATATATTCTAAATGTGTATTAGTAATAAATCATTACAGACACGCGCATGGTAAAATATACAAAGTAGAGTGCTGCAAGTAAATTATTATAATGGAGTTTTTAAAGAGATTGCCAAAATGACAGTTTTCAAAATTAAATTGTTTAGTGTTTCAAAAAAATATATAAAGTATAAAACGCATGCTTACTCATAACATTGTGGTTACGATGATACCAAACGTCTTACAAACCAAATGACACTAGTTCGAGTTCCGATAGGGAAAAACTTTTCATTTAATTTATATTGTTTTAAATCAATACGTTTCATTATAATGGAATTTATAGCTGCGGTTTCAAAGCTAATTTAAAAACATTAAAACAAATGTACTAGCAAAACTGCATGCATTATATTCAAACAAGCAAAAAAATAAATACTTCAGACTAAGATTTTTCTTTTAAATGATATGTTTATTTATTGATAATCATCAATCGATATTTGAAAAATAATAGAGCGTTTGAACGCTTTTCATCCATAATTTAGCAAAAACGTAACTACCATCCAGTTCAAAAGCTTGCGTCGTGTTGTGAAAGCAAATTCGCTTTTGCTTCTGGAGGTCTCGGGTTGTGGAAGCACATTCGCTTTTGCTTCTGTAGGTATCGGTTTCCAACCCCATGACGGGCACAATTTATTGAATCGTTCTCCTTTTAAGTATACATATTTAAACTATTTCACATATGACCGCTTTGCAAAAAAAAATCCTTTAATTGCACAATTTTTAGAAAACGTAAATCAGTGAACAAGTCGCATGAAAGCATCGAATTACACTTTTCAAAAATTGTCCCAATCTGTGAACACCTACTTTTTTTATGCACAATCAACTTTTATACATTAAGTCTAATTCGCACAATACACCCATGGGAATGTATTATGTTTAGAAGCACATACATTAAAAACCTTAACAACATTTGAAAATATTATTTTTCAAATATCAAGTATTATCAAAGATGCGATCCGGATGTGGCGTCATCAAATATATCGACCAGAATTTACGTCATCAATGTTTGAGACATGGATGCTGAATCATTCAAAATGGCCGTAAGGATTTAACGTCATCCGCGATTGCCATCCGCATAAGAAGTCATTTAAGTTGGCAAGTCAGATGCGACTAGATGCAAGACGGCCACTCGGATGTGACGTCGTCCAAGAGGCAAAGAGGATAGGACGCCATCCAAGTCTGGCGAAAGGATTTTATGTGATGGCGACTCTGGTTTGACTATATCAAAGATAGCTCACAGTATATTACGTCATTCAAAATGGCCAAACAAATGTTATTTTATGATAATCGTCAGGTAGTAACTACATTGCTACTGGATTTTATTTAATGATAACCCAGTTCCTTATTCGGTTTGAATAGGGAATACGGAACAGGTTTATAATTTCTGATTTAAATTGAATAAGGAACTGTCATTTTCTTATTAAAGAACTTAATTAAAATGAACCAAAGAAACCAATCAATCAATGAAAAGCATTTTAGCTGTAGGTTGGGTAAAAAAACTTTAAATGCAGTACATCTGTACTTAGTTTTTTATAGTGATATTCCAGTTCCTTATTCGGTTTGAATAGGGAATAAGGAACTGGTTCGTTTTCCGTATTCCAATCGAATAAGGAACTGCCATTTTCTTACCAAAACAAACAAAAATAAAATGAACCAAAGAGACCAATAAATCAATGAAAATCACTGTAAATGTAGTTTGGGTATCAAACACATTAATTGCAGTTAATCTCTACTTAGTTTTATATAATGATAACCCAGTTCCTTATTCGGTTTGAATAGGGAATAAGGAACTGATTCCTTATTCCTTATTCAAATCGTATAAGGGACTGGGATTTCCTTGCTAAACAAATAAAGTAAACTGAACCAAAGAGACCAATAAATCAATGATAATCACTGTTTTTGGTCAGTGCAACTGGCTACTTATCCTTATTCAGCTGCGAAAAAGGCACTGGGTTATCATTACAAAAACATAAGTAGAAATGTACTGCAATAAATATTTGTTATACACAACCTATATTTAAAGTTATGTTCAAAGATTTATTGGTCTCTGTGATTCATATTAATTTATTTATTTGGTAAGAACATGCCAGTTCTTATAAGGAACAAGGTTATCATTAAATAAAACAAAGTAGAAATGTAATGCAAATAATATTTTTGATACCCAACCTACATTTACAATGAGTTTCGTTGATTTAATTCTCTCTTTAACTCATTTTCATTTATGATTTATAGTAAGTTAATTCCAGTTCCTTATTCGATTTGAATAAGGAATACGGAACCAGTTCAAACCGAATAAGAAACTGGGTAATTATTACATAAAACTAAGTAGAAATGTATTGCAATAAGTATTTTAAATATCCAACCAATATATGTATATAAAGATGTTCATTAAAATGTTGTACACTTTTGATCAATTTTATTGATGTTTAAGTAAGAAAATGCAAGTTCCTTTAATAAGGAATATAGAGCTGTTTCCCTTTTCCTTATTCAGCCGCGAACAAAAAAGGAGTTTAAATAAAAACAAATATTTTGAAATGAAATAGATTGCATTTTTATATCACATAAATGTTAAATAAGTATACAGGCTTTAGTTTTGGTCGATTTGAAGTTAGTATTCGAAGTAGATAATGCTGGTTCGGTTTATACAAGAAATCCTATTCAAACGCTAAGAAGAAACATGAATATGTATCTTAAAACATTCATTAAATGTTTTCTTGTTATTTTGTTTTGATTTACTCAAGAATCGTATGCATTATTTTTGCCAGATATGTTAAGCGTAGATAAGGAATAAGGAACTGTTCCTTATTCCTTATTCGAATAAGGAATAAGGGACTAAGAAAAAGGAACCAACTTACTCTCACTAATTTGTGAGGGCTCACGGATTTCTGACGTTGCTTTAAAAGAACAATGATTTATGTAGGGGGTCAAAGACGCCATGGCTTATGATGTTGATTTTAGTTCTCAGTGACTTAATGATGCAGACTTTTAGGTCCCAGACGATGCTGATGTTAGGTCTCAATGTCATGATGTTGAGTGTAGGTTCTAATAAATATGTTTATTGTATGTCTCAATTACTTATGATGTTGAATGTATGTTTCAATGACATATGATGTTAATTGTATGTCTCAATTGCTCATGATGTTCATTTTGGTCTCAACGACCCATGATGTTGGTGTAAGGTCTCCATTACGAGGATGATTTTATGCTTCTTGATTGAACATCTTGATGTTAAGGTTAACTGACACTTTTATGTTTCGAGTCGTTTTTATTGGGAGAATGGAAATTGTAAACAAAATTCTTGTAAATAATGTTAACACCATTTATGACAATTGCAAAGGCATATGGAAAAGCTTTCAGCTATTTGTAACACATGGACTGTCGTGAATTTATTGTGTTGGCAAAACTAATAAATCCGTCAAGGGGGCACATGGTTAAACATTACAAACATTCTAAAATGTAAATAAGTTTAAAAGCATGGTTAAAGCATCCATATCTCAGCAGAAAACCTTGGTTATATCCTCACCAAAGCTCATATTGTTTCAATGGTAAAGTACTCAATTATTTGCACAATATTTCCCCCAAACAATTAAGGTTATAGAACATTAATACAGCTTGATGAATTGAATTTGGAATAATGGTCCAAACTAATAATTAGTCAATAACATTCAGAATATTAAAAGTCAATATTAAGAAGAGCTTTTCCCAACCAATTGTTTACTATGATGTTTGTTGTATTATCATTACATTATAATGTGATGCATTATTGGCTGCCTTTGATAAGTAATGAACGCTTGCGTTTGCAAACACGTTTTAAAACCTCATTCATATTTGTTATATTCGAACCTGTAGAGTCGAATGTCATAAAATCTATGGCTTGACAAGGGAATTAGTTCAACTCAAAGTGTCTATAAAATGTTGACGTTATGAGTGACAATCTGAAAAATGGTTTTGCTGTTTGTTCACGTAAATCCCAATGAAATAAGAATGTGATGCTTATCATATATGTTATTGTTCATTAAAAATAGTATAATGCTAATATGTAATTAACCTATGATGTACCATTCATGCTAGCTTAAGTGTTGTCCTATTGTTATCATTGTATTCACATCAAAATTGATATATAGCTATTGTTTGTTTTTGTTAGTGCAATGTCTTTGGTAAATCTTAAATGTTTCTAGAATTAATTCTATTTCAAACATTCTGAACCATTCAATAATGATGTCTTGCATATTTGTGTATTGCTTACAGACGTCATTTTTCTACCACATACCGACATAACTATTCTTATTTTAGCTAAATAATACAAATGTCTTAGAGGACTTTCAAACGTAATCATAAGTTAGACCCAATATCTGTTTTCCAGATATATTTTAGCCCTTTGGAACTTACGAACCAATATTGTTATCAAACAATTTACCAGTAAATTAAGAAAAAGTTTATCTGTACTCAGTAATAAGATGATTATCCATGTTTATATTTGATGTATTTTTAATATCTTGACATGCTCTATTGCTTTTTTTTATTGTGTACAATAAAGTACACAAACTCAAGTACATGTAATGCGCAGATTACAACCTGTTTTAATCAAAATATTACAAGTATCTTAGTTGTTAATGATTTCTTACTCAGATATGTTTTACAATAAAATGATGGTTATCATTTCTACCTATACATGAATGTAAGACTACTATTTGTTTTATAAACAATGTCCATACCGTTTATTAAAAATATGAATATAAAATAATTCCATTTTTTTATAACTACTGTATTGAATACAGGCATGACTAAACGTCTGCCCATAGGGCACAGATATCCCCACATTCCACTTCTCTCCAAAACAACAATTATGTCACTTAAAAACCATAGCCAATGTCGACAAAACAATGGATAAATGGCAAATATGCAAACATATTAAAAAATCAGAAATAAAGTTTTATCCAACAAGGGTATAGAGTAAATTAAATCGACTGATAGGACAAACATTACGAGTTCAAAATCGCAGTAAAATATCAACGTCAATTTCAAGAATGAGTACTTAACATTTAACTGCAAGCTGAATAAAGAAAGGTTGTTGTAGATGGCTTTTTAAATCATTTAGCTGAAACTGCAAACATGGAGGAACAGCCAGTCACCAATCTATGTTAAATGTTAAGAACTGACGGAAACTCAAAACTTTATACGGAGCATACTTTTTAATTTCATTGATTTATTTAAAAACAACATGCCATGCGAGACAAACAAGGTATTTGGCATTTTATGCGAATCACTTCCCTGTATTAAATGTCAATTTAATAAATTAAAGACAATTTAATAAAATATTATAATCCTGAGAACTTTCACAAGTTCACAGGTTATTTGCGGTTACTAAGTGCATTGTACCTAGAACGAGATCCAACGCAAATTTTGGAAATATAAAAGAATAATGAATCCACCTTCTTACATTTTGGGATTGCTTCTTTTTAATTCCAGAATGCAGGAAAATGGTTTTGACTACCGTAACTTTGTGATAAATGCACAATTGATTTGTATCGTGTTCACAAGTAAATTTTGCAACACTATATAATGAAAAACAGTAAAGACCAACACACACAGTGCTAGGCACAATGTTTTATAACAGAGATGAAGATAATCGATTAAATCATTTGTATAACATACACACGAATCATGTATCATGTTGGCGGACATTATATTGTAAATCGTACATGGTAGGTCTGAACAAAGTGACAATGTTATCAAATCTTTCGAAGAGCATGAACACAATATTCATCAATACATGCAAAAAGAAGATTGATGGTAAAGTACTCATACAAGTCAAGTGAAACATATAACTTGACATCTGGAAATAAAACCAATAAATATATTCAACGAGCAAAAGTTTGAAGTGAACTGCATTTGTTTTACACGAACATGATATGTTGAAGAATAAACTGAAAAATAACGAATGAATTTACATATATTATTTGGAATTCACATTTGTATTGACTGTATAAATACAACTTTATTTACTATATATGCGTCTGTCATGTATAAACAGTTTGTGTTATCGCATCGGTTGGCATAGTTTTGCTTTATTTTGTTTCCAGGTAAAACGACTGCCAACTGCTTGATTCCATTAACGAACATGCACAGCGGATTGAAGATTTCAAAACATACATGGTCAGGGAAAATAACAATAACAGTCCAGAATCAGACATCAGTGAAAGGTAATTAGACAATCATCATAGTTGTTATACGGAACTAACTAACCACGGTTTTTGTCCGTATCTTTACATTAGATGCACATAAAATGACCTAAGTATATGGGGTAATGTATTGTGATGAAAACAGGTCACAGGTTCATATAGCCGCATTATGTGCTTGCACCTTTACATTAGTTCAGTTCCAAATAAAGCTCGATAGCAGGTTTACCTGACATAATTTCGCAATGGTATGAAATACAAATGATTGGTATTTTATGGTTGACCTTCTCTGTTTTAGTCATGAACACGATACTCGGCATGCTCCACGTGACTGCCTGCAAACATGGGTCTACATAGAGGATGATATAAAGAAACAGAAAGCATTGATGTACCTACTTTACATTGTTATTCTGCTTAATTGCACAATCTTAATTTTATGCCAAAGAAAGCGGTTGATACATACAAATCTAATAGGGCATTTTAATTTGTGTTTATAAATATAAACACATCGATGCACTCACAGATGTTAATTAAGATATCTTGGTAATTGTGAATATTACTTTTGATATTTGATCTATAACTAACTTGTACACAGTACCTGTTTAAATGGCATGAATACATATAGCAAAATGATGACCTTTGAACTCAGTAACTATGATTTTAGGAAGAGGGTTAAAAACGAATATACAGCAGTCCTTAACACACGACAGAAGTAAGTAACATTTTATTTACTATTTTGTAATTAATAAGTTGTTAAAGAACGCGTACTATTCACACCAGAAAAAGTCAAACCATTCGATAAATGCATCAGCTGTGTAACATTCAGTGGATCTACATGATGCATTAAACTAACGGATTTAACAATGTGACGGAATAGTGATTTTGCAACCGGCGAAAAAATTGTCTTAAAATTTGATATATTAATTGATATTTATTAGACATTTCTGAGGTAACTGCGTCTCATCTGGTCGACATATGATTAAATTAAACATTTAATGTATTGGTAATATTAAACTGTGTAATGGAAACAAAGTCGGACCTAGACTACCATTTGGTTTGTTTAACATGTCAGGGTCTTTATTCGATGTCAATTATTGGGTCAGCGGACGAGCTATTTACTATCAATTATTAGTACTTAAAAAACTACTTTCTTACATGAAAATCTCAATTTTCATCAGAAAAATAATTGAAAAAACAATACATGGTAACAATTATGAATATTTGGTAGGTAAATGAATTATCCCTTACACAAAATCCGTATCGCTTTTAGGTGAATGTCAAATGGATTAATGACCTTAACAATCCAATTAATTTTAACTCTACCAAAACGTTGGTAGGTACAGAAAATGTCCTTGGGTCAAAAGCGTCTCCCTGAATGTTTTTTTTTCTTAAGGCGTTTGTTCAAAATAAAAATATGTCATCAGTTCAAAGCCCGAAAGCTTCTTTTTTTATTGAAATTCAAATGCGATGTTCAAAGTCTTAATAATGTATATGCGTGTTTTGTGTCGCATTGGTGGGCTATTGGCTATAGATGAACGATCTCAATTAATATACTGCAAATGTGTTTAGGTTAGTGTTGTCTAACAGAAAACTTTTTTTGCAGGAATTTTGAAGATTGCAAAGAGTTTTATCTTTTTGAAATGAAATACAGCGTAACGTCCGTTATTATGGATATGAATTGTTGTTCTTATTAATACGACTAAAATTGGCTATGGCATTACAAAAGATAAACAAGAACAACGCGAAAAGAAGAAATATATCGATTATACTAATGAGCGGATTAAAGTATAACTACTTTTCTAATAATCAGTAGTATTCGTTTTCAGTGCATTCTACAATAGCCTATTGAATAACGAACAAAGACTGAAGGAACAGTGTGAACATGTCGATTCGTTGTCTCGATGCGTTGTATCGGACGTGTCGTAAGCGGTAATACAACTCAATTATGTAAGTGCTGTTATGAACATAGATAAAGTAACCGTGACTCGGATACGGTCTAGATCGGACATTTTGACGCCAGGTATTTTAACAAACATATTTTTTGTGTATTAGATCAATCGTTTTATATTTGATGCCATTTTTTCAGGTAACCTTTATTATCGCTGCTGCAAACAACTTCATGAGCGCTTATTTTGAAATCGAAACACCCGCAAAAGAACGAGTCGTCTGTGATTTAAATTGATTTGAGTTCATTGACCAATATCAGATACTTAATTGTTTTCTGTATGCTTAGTAATAATAATAAAGATATGTAAAAAAATACATTTTTCACCGCTGTTGCAATACTCAACTCAAACTTCGTCTATCTAAACGATGTACCGAATGAGATATAAAGTTTGTCAAATGGATTAAACGCTGGGTTTCTCATTATTCTCAGACAGATAAGTGTAGCATAATTACAATGTAGTTCATGACGACCTACTCATATCTGACTACTATACAATATCAAATCAAGTCGAACAAGTTCATGATGTGCGCATATGGTATTGTTAACGACTAAAAGCACACCTTATTTAAATTATTTTTACATATTTTACGTTATCAAGAATTATACTTCACATGATTAGTTTGAAAAAAAAACACACCAATAAAAATTTTACATGGTGTAGTTTTATTTTGCATGTTGTCAGTACATAGACATGTTTCTTTCTATGAAAAAATGACAAGTTAAAATATCAGATTGTTACGTGCAGTTCTAACTATTGCTCTGAATCTCCAAAACAAAGAACATTGTCTCTAGACAAATCCGTTCCAATGCGTATACAATTTTACACAACCTTATTATTTTCCACACGCATGGGGTCTCTTGGAAACAATGTGAAAAAAAGCAACATACAAAGTTTTTAAAGGCACTGAATATCTGATTGTTTACAGAGACTTATCACTGATTATCAACTAGATTTTAAACATTACACGTTATATACATTCCGGAATCGAATTCATTTTTTTTCTAACGACACTCATTTTATTTACTGTAATCAAAAGATTATAATTTTTTAACATTACACTTTGAACACGACCATCCGTTTGAGCTGTGTGTTGCTGGAGTAAAAGTTAACCTTAATTCATTGAATGTTGAGCCAACATACAAGTTAAATAACCTGAGCATAATGACACGTTTTAAAATTAATTAGATACTCAATTAATGCAATAGAAATACATACCAGAAAACACATGTCACATACGTGGAAAATCACAGACGACACTTTAAGATTTATCCGACTTAAAGCGAACTCAAAAGTTGTCCCCTATATCTCCTACATGTTGTCGAGCAGACTTGTCCAAAAATGCTCTTTATTTAATTACTCCAACACGCAAACTTTTATAATTTGTATACGAAATGACATTCCGATGGAAAAATACTTGACATATTTAAGAATTGAAAGCATGTACTGATCTTGCAAAAGAGGGAGTCATGGGTCATCACCTTTGAAAAGGTTCAACATGAACAATTAAATAAACCCTTTTTGCAGAACCTATTTCTTGGACTGGACAAATTGCGCTGTATCGTTTTCATTTTGTTGTGATTTATAATGTCCAGGCATCATTCATTATATGAACTCTTTTTGAAGGCTGTCTCATACTTACACACATGTTGTTTTATTTTGCTCATGTATGGATGGGGGGAAAAAAGAACATGTATACGTATGTGTATCTTTGAGGTTTTTGCAAAAAGTCTTACTATAAAATTACAATTATTATTGTTGTATTTATGATGTATATGTTACATATGTTAAATATTTTTTTCAGTCACTGCAATAAATATAATAATGTTCAACATGTGTTGAAATGTGACACACACACAATCTACCAGAAATTAAAGTAAACATGATTTTTGTGAAATACATAAAGAAATGTATATTTACGTTTATTAATGGGAACAGCAAAATTGTTTCCAACTCCACATGGAACAATCGAAAAAAACATTTATTCACAGAATCCTAACTAAAATGCCAATTTACTTAGTTGCAGATATGCTTAATTTAGAAATGCTACACGCAATGAAAAGTTATCAGCATGTTCTTTGAAAGAAGGGACTTGTATTAAACGGATTACTTTAAATGCTTACAAAATACATCCAAACTGATCAAGATATTCATGGACATGAACGCAATTGAAATTTAAATAACAACAGATTTCAGGAACTTACAATTGTAAATAAATATATTTCTTCTTGCCTCTGAAAGTTCTGGTTCCTCAGATGGTATGCAACTTTAATGCTTTGTGGCAGATTTATAATTTATAAGAGTTAGTTACCAAGAAAGTAATTTTTAATTGTATTCACTACCGTTTTCCTAAACAAATCTCAAATACCTCCTTAGTTCGAATACCTTAAACTAAAATAACATTTTTCGTTCCACCCTTTGATATATTTTCCTTTCCATATCAGGAGTAAAATGACATTATAGGAGGAAATAAACATAAGCTTGGTTTGCTTTTAAAAAATCAATAACGTCTCTATTGTGTTTAACTGTTATTCAGACCCCTACAGTTGTATGCGATGAATTGAAGATTGGATGTTCGTTTAGAAGAGACTCCCGTCAAACAAAAAACCTTATTTAAGCGGAAAATGTCGTCCCTATGTAGCCTGTGATGACTGCGCAGGCTCATCTGGGGCAATACTTGACGCTCATGCATCCCGGTTTTCTTAGAGCGCGGAACTTTTTATTGATTAAGTTTAATAATCGATAAATCAACATTTGTAAATCAGATGTGTTGACTATTTGATAGTTCTACACGCGTAAGTGTGACATTGATTTGAATGAAATTGCACAAGAAACGTATTAATTGGCAGTTTAACGTCAATTATGGTGTTCTATATCTCTGTCTCTGTCTATATTAGCTTCAACTTAAAGCAAATACTCAATATGCATATAGGTTTAAATATGTATTTAAACCTAAAATAGTACCTTATTCTATACATTTATACCTTAAACGAATAGATTTCCATTCAATGCAAGGCAGGTTACCGATTATTTCTTTTTCGTAATTTGTATTGTATTTTAAACACAAATCGCAAGTTCAATTAACCAACGCAAGTGTATAAAGTAGTATTTTTATCTGTTTAAGACAGATCGTTTATTTCAAATAAACATGCATAAGTTGTCATATTATATTTATTTCATTGAGTCGCGCTCTGTGCAAAGGGGGTTTAATGCATGTACGTAAAGTGTCGTCCAAGACTAGCCTGTGCAGTCCGCACAGGCTAATCAGGGACGACACTTTTCGCCTAAACTGAATTTTCGTCAAGAAGAGTCTTCCTTTAAACGGAAGATACAATAAAAGCGGAAGGTATCGTCCCTGATTAGCCTGTGCAGACGAAACTTTTTCATAGAGCTACGTTCAATTATAATACTTAATCTTAATTTATTATATTTCTTAAAAAAACCTTTTAGTGTGGAACACTATTATGCTAACCATTACAGTATGATAATGATATGCTTATTTCGTTTTTAGTTGTTCGCTCGCGGATACACTCACGCAACTAAACGTTACCAAAAGATGACGATTTGTGATCAACACCTGAATGAAATAGTGTATGCGCTTTTATTAAAAAGAAATATTTTTTTATTGATTTGTGTATGGTTGTTTGCATTTAACTACATGTAACTGACACATTACTGTACTTAAAATGATCAAATATGTACAATGCAGAACGCTCGAAACTTTATTGAAATCTTACCAAAATATTTTGCTTACACTAATTATAACACCGTACTGTTCGCATCTTCCTTAATTTGAGACGATAAAGGTAGGATTGTTATCAGTTTGACCATGGCTGTAACTAAATAAGACTAATTGGCAATTGGCTTCGTCGATTCAAACATTTGCTTAAATAGTACGTTCGTAAACAATATTGGTGACGGGGGGAGGGGGTTGAGGAGTTACACGTTAATGTCAATACATGAAAATGAATGAAGATGAAATCGAAAGAAATTAAATGAAGCATACAATTTCTGGCGAAATATAATTAATAAAAAATTAATGTGGTTTGCTTGAGAATATTATTAAATACTCGTTGATACCAATACAGTTAGTATTATATTTATGGTGTGATTAATTCTGTGTTAGACTTAAACACATCGACGGATACACTCACGCTAACCACCTCTGAATAAAAATGCAAGTTTTCTGATCATTGTATTATTATTATTATTATTATATTTAAGTTTCATCCGCAATTCATCATAACAATTAACAAAAAAATAATGTGGTTTGCTTGAGAATTTTATTCAATGCCTGTTGATTCCAATACAGTTATTATTATAGTTATGTAAACTCAAACAAATCTACGGATACATTCACGCTTACCACCTGTGAATCAAAATGCAAGTTTTATGATCTTTGTATTCTTATTAATGTATTTAAGTCAAATCCACAATTCATCATACAATTTTTACAATCAAAGATGCATAGTATCAAGTATGAGTTTCAATATACAGAAGAGGGTAAGGGGGCCCCCGTAACATGTGCAGCCTTAGGCCCCAAAACAGGTTTATTCCTCCCTAGCTACGTTTCCTTTGTTAACTTCAATAAGAGGTCAAATCTTTACATAATTCCATGTGTAAGGCCCTGACTTCAAGATAAGTAAAATATTTTTTTCTCGGGTGTTTTAGCGTTTTAATTTCGTCACGTGATCATAATATGTTCTCCGAAAAAAATGTCTTTATTTCATTATCATGCATTTTTCTTTCGACACATTCAAATCACACTTTTATCGCCTCGTAATGCGAAAATGGGTCTTATGGCGTTTCGGCCAGCGTAGCTCTAGCCCAGCCTGCGCAATTGGGCAGTCTGGCTAGAGGCGACGCTGTCCGCTATACAATCACGGAAGGTTTAATGGTCTCATAATGCATCTCCTGACCAGACTGCAAGATGCGAAGGCTGGGCTATAGCTATGAGGGCCGCATGATTTTCGCGTGACGCGGGTCTTTAAAAATATCGTTGAGTATTGTAAATTACACATTTAAGCACAATAATTAAAAAAAAAAGGAATTCAAACTGTGTTATTCATAGCAAACTGACAAATAAGGGTAGCCTATTCAGGCGTTCAGAAACGATTTCCAGACGGGCTGACCGAGTACGGAAAACATTTGTGGTAAGATAATTAAACGATTTCCCTTTTATCGTGACACTATACTCTTTCGGTAGTGTTTTGTTTTCTCATCTTGAAAGCAAAACTATGTAATCGACGTTTATCGATAGGCCATTATGTCTTTCCATGACAATTACAGACCATGAAATTCAGCGAGATGGATTTTTACGCGTAATGGTTACTTGGCCACAAACTGGGTTACATCATTTACGCCGTGCACAGACGAAGTGATTTGGCCAAAGTTCTCTCGAATCAGCAATTAAAATATTCGAATGTATTCATTCGGGTCTGCTCGCGTTATGTAGAGGTGAAAAGCTGGGTAAACAGCTACCCCGTAAAAGCGCATTAGTGTTCTATACCGATCTTTATGACTACCTAATTCGTGAGTTAAACGTATTGCTCGCAGATTTATTTTTTTATTTATTTTCATCAATTATCTTTTTGTATAGTTTGAATTTTTATATGGTGTCAAAAAATAAAGTTTTGTAAAGGGAATTTAATTCATGAAATTATATTCTTAGTGTGATAGGTTTTGATATTCCAACAATATTCATTTAATATGATGGTGATTGCAAATTTTGTTTTATATTAACTGGTTATCATTTTACAATTTTCATAATATTGTCCATGCTTTCAGAACGTCTAAAAAGGGAAATGTTGTTGTAATTTTGTCTAAGTTATCTCTATAATATCAAAAGGATGATAAACAGTGCACGCACATCTCGACCTGTGCGTTCAGACACACTCTTTATAAATTAGAATTGGGTTGTGAAAGGTTTCAATATTGCGATTTAAAAAGCGATAACTTAATTTTGAAAAATGAGTTACGTCAAAGGTTATGCAATAGGGAACAACTTCAGTGCCTTCAGCGCTTTGATATATATATATGTGTTAATACANTCGCACTAAGATTTGAAGTGGATGCGATTACTTAGAAGAATTAAAGAGATTCTGTGGGAAAAAAACTAATTCGCATGAGGGTATATTTGTTCATTTCAGAAACTTCAAACAAATACTTTAAGATTATAACGGGAATCTAATGATCGTAAAAATACAAATGAAGCGTGTTATTGTTCAACACTGATAGAGAAAATGAATTTTCTTCGGTTATTAGCCCTATGAGATTACAGGAATGAAACCAACTGTCCCAGGAGTGGAGGGCAGAATTTTTACCGTGATTTTGAAATGTTGGGATCTGAAGAATTGACGGAAGACATTCTTTTTGAAGTTTTAATAAGACACGAAAATGTTTAGCAAATTCATAATGTTTCTTAAAATATTGATCCAATGCCTAGATTGTGTTGACATCAAGTTGAGTGTTCAATTTTCCTGTTGTTGAATTGCAACTTTTGCTACCTGAAAATAAGTTTTGCTTAAAATTACTACGATTAACCGAACAAAGTAGTACCGTTTAAAGTAAAGTAAAGGATGCTCTCTTTTTTAAAACGCAATTTAACTTAATATTATATATTTAATTAAAATGAAATGTTTGACAAACTTAACATGAGTTAGTGAAGCCTATTAAGACGATAATAATTCGCAAAAAATATAATCAATCAATATGCGTAATAATCGAGGAACTACATGCATTTTACTATTTTTAGCCATTGAAGTACACCGTAAACAAAATGTCGTCCTGGGACTTCCGCTCTTACTTAAAATAGATGGTGACTGGTTGCTCGTTATAAGGCTACATTCCACTTATTTATTGTGTATAACTCTCGGTCGTCCATTTCTCAAGAGCTGCGCGAATGAAATTTGCTTAGAAGGAATATGGCAGATCTTTTTTATTGCAATTAAAAAAGACACATTTATACTAGGCTTGCACAATCTGAAATAAAGGAAAATCAGGAAAAAATACAGAATGCTAACAATTTATTCATACAAAATGAGTAATGATCAGATTATCGACCTCACAATCAGCATTTAACAAACTTTGATTCATGTAATTGTCACACTGGCTATGATGATTGCGACGAGACTGTGATGATGACGATGCTGAAAATGGTGTTCATCATAATGGTAATGATAATGGTGAGTATGTCGGTGATCATTATGTTGTTGTTTTGTTTATAATGATGATGATAAGTAAAACTAGATATATAGAGGTAGGATGAAGATGCTGTATAACTGCAACCTACGTTCATGATGTGATCGTTGAGTCTGTTTCGGACTCTGGTTGACACAAATTAAAGTGTGCTTCAAGGGTTATCAATAATCAATAATCTAATTGTGTATTATAGTATCTTTATGTAATATCAATGTACACATTGAAAGTCTTGAGAGCACATGTGTAGCATGTAATTGAATTCATAGTATAACATGAATCCGATATGCCGACGACACAACCATGTTTGGTGATTGTAAATAATATAATTTCATATTGAAAAGTTCTTATAATATAATTATCATCAAATTTGCTATTCCATCTGCAAACGGTACCAAAACGGAATTGTTGGTGATATTTGGACAAAGCTATCTCTATCAACATATAAAGCTATGATATGCGTGCCGAAAAGTGCACCCTCATGGTCGACATTGCATGCAGACACACTCGAATGAGCTGTGTTTTATTTAAAAATTCGATCAAAAAGCAATAATTTATTTATCAAAAGGTGAGAAGTATCCAATGATAGGCAATAACGAACAGTTGCAGTGCCTTCAGCGCTTTGATTGTTCTGCGTCTAATACTTTTGTGCATTTACCAAATGTTTGGCGATTGACATTTTTCTATAAACAATGTGTTTCGTCTGTATAGCAGGAGTCATACGAAGTGTTTCAAGGAAAAATTGAACACTTATTGTGATATACAAAACACCCAACACAAAGTTTATTATATATTGCATCGAATTCGCCATTTTTTGCGGTCGATGATTGCCATGTTTGAAGTAATTATGGCAAACTGATTGTTTAAAATTATAAAATATTTAACGCCAAGTATCGTCGGATAATTGACTTCGAAAATGTTTGTACCAAGTAACATTCGTTCTTAATTGCATCCGCCTATCCACATATAATCACTAAAGCAAGCATCTCTGCGACGTTGATTTGAGAGATTAGGCACAGCGGAACGGTTGCGCTTAAACTATATTTTAAATTACTTATTAATGGTAAGACATAATTTAAATATGTCAACGGAAGTCTTATTGCAGCATTGATT
>VMBQ01009350.1:0-32409 GCA_007657795.1 Dreissena rostriformis
AAATGTAGATTAAAACAGAGGGTCAGCCGCGCATACGCACACGCATATCGACTGAATAGTTTTACGATAAGCAGTGTATTAAAGAACCTCAATTTTTACCATGACACATACAAAACGTGGTTTTACACAACAGCATTGTTAGATGAAATACGTAAAATTGATACATTCCTATAAACATTATTTAGATTTATTAAAGGTTTGAAGCTTTAGTTTATGTGATCGTTCTGTCTCGCGTCGATTGTTGTCTGGTTTAAACTTAGTCAGTCATTTAAATGTAGATTTGCATGCTGCGCACGTTTTGTGTGATTTCAACAATTATATGTGTAAACAATTTTTGTCAGTTAAATAAATATTCCATAATTGAAAGCCTAAAATAGTTGTGAGGACCATTGATAACGTGGATTTGACTTAACAATTTCTTGTGCTACTACATCGAACGATACTATTTTCAAGCGATGTACTAAAACACGTTCGACGATGTTCCAATTTAGCACTATTTTCTTTAGAACTCTCTAAAAGATTAATCTTAATGCACAATATTCTACACGATGCATTTAAAATTGATCCTCACTGAATCTGTTGCTTTGTTTTGCCATTATAACAATATTCTAAGAAAAATCATCAAAATAAATCTTTTTAGACGATGTGCAACTTTTTGTCTTGTTAAATCTTGAATGTTTGACAAAAAATGATTTTCAGAAAAAAAAAACTGAAAGTACCATATAACTATATGTTTGTAGGTGGGTGTTCTGTGTGTAGTAGACACTTGTAAATGTGCACAGCAATATAAAGATACCTTAGATTTTAGCCCTCATCCGAGCCTTTGTGGAGCTATTATGTTTGCCCGATATGCGCGTGCGATCACGTGACACCCGGCAGTGAATCAAAACGATACAAACGAAACATGTTATACTCGAAAAAGAAAAAAAAACAAATTAGAATATATACCACTGATTGAAACTTTGTTTTACATTAAAACAAAAAAAAAATTACCCTTAGCTGATTATGATTTAAGCACTCGCCAGGTTTTACAAAATAATTACCAAAAAGTGTTGGTTGCATCAACAAAACGGACTTGGCAAGAGCAAGAATGGTAAGCAGTTACGAACAGATTGTGTTCTAGTCAACAACCAATTGTAATCATGTATCAGAAAAATTTCTGATAGCGTTTGCAAGTATATCTAATAAAACACGCCTTAAACTATATTTAAATAAAACATATCGATAAAACGCTTTATATTTGAAAACATATTGATATATATTTACCGAAAAACGCAGTACACAATTTCCTACAGTATTTCTTAACACATTTTTCTAAACTCTTTTAACAATAATCTGTACCCCTAAACAACCACATAGAAACTGTATTATGTAAATGGGCTAAAGTTTGTGGCCGATTTACCTTTAGCTACATTTGACAAAATGTTAAATTTTGCTCGCATTCGAATAAGTTCATTATATTGACATCAGAAACAACTTATTTCGGCATTCTTGACATCCGTGATTAATTCATTTATAACAAATTTTACCCCCAAAAGGGCATAAACTGTAACAATTCAGGTATCGTATCAAAGGTAAACGTTAAGGGAAGTAAACAAATGCATGCTTACACATACTGATAATTGTGTTGTTCTGATGATCATAAGAAGAAAACCTGATCATGAAACAAATGCTAAGAGTGATGCGTACAGTGAACTTACTATTTTGGTACACTGAAATTGCAAAATGTGCGATGTGTGTTTCCCCACAGTGTGTATGTTAATTGCACACATTTCTATATCAACGCTCATTAAAAAAAAACGATAACAAAATCAAACGTCAGTAATAAAAGTCGTCGAACAACGCAATGTCCTTGAACCTGACATTTTGATCCGTCGTGATAATTGCATTCCATGTAAATAAATGCGTAACAGATAAGATGTATTTCGGCTGAGAAGAATCTGAGATTGAACGATGCGTTACCTCGCTATGTGTTTACGTATACAACATCCTAAGTCTAGCTGTATCGCAGAATTCTTCTGATATACAATGCTTGATCATTGATATATCCATCTGTACTAAATCATATTGATATGGTTACACTGTGTCAAAGTATAGTTTAAAAGTACACATAAAGAAATGAAATATTAATCGTTTTTTTAACTACAATTTTACTTGATTGTAGGCGCTCTGGCGTGATGTCTCATTACATGTAAACATGTGGTGTAATGGTTATGGTGTCCTCCTAGCAACCGCGAGGTCACGGGTTCGATCCCAATTGTGGAAAGACACCAAGTACTGGTTCTAGGCCCAGGAAACGGACACGAGAGCGTTTCAATAAGCCTAGGGTTTCGGTGTAATCAAGATAAAAATGAATGCGTTTAAACTAGAATGTAAATTGTATTAAGATTTAATCAAATGCAGATTGCACTGCTGTTTCGTGTACATGGACTTAAATGTCTTTAACATTTTGAATATAACGTTTTCTTTCTTAAACAAGTTGTTAATGGTATATGGCACTAGTATTTTCATTTACAGCTTCTGGTTTCGTACCTCATACTTATCAATACAACTAGATATCTATACTTGATAAAATCATTATTTTTATGGCATCGTATGGACAGTCCATGCAAACATGTCCACTACCGGCATTCCAAAAAACAAAAAAGGGTACAGAAACATGTCAGAGAATGCACTGTAAAACGTGTTTTACCTCATATACTTAAAAGATAAAACATTTCATATTTAACTTCTTTGCAAATGGACCTATACAAAGAACTCTTGAGAATTAACCAGTCATTTCTCTAGTAGTCACGACTGCAACACTTCGACTTGTTACTTTATTATGAAGTACGCATGCAATATTTAAAACAGGACAATAAATGAAATGGTTGTTAACCATTTTACAACACACTCATTGCTTTTATCTCTTGTTTTATTGGACTTTCGAAATACAGCCCAAGCTTTTGTAGGCCTCAGTTTTTTTTTTCTATAATCAATAAACTGGGGAAGAACAAAATGTATTTTTTTTTGTGTTTGCTACCGTATACCTATTCATTACGAAATGTGTGTCGAAAGGTTTTCGGAAACTAAAAACGCATAAACTGCGTCGTATATACCCAATACAATCTGATTCCATGCATTCTTTTGTGCGCTTCGTCTTATGTCGATAAGCAGAACAACAACAAAAACAAAATGCAAATAATTTACATTTAACAGATCTGTTCGCCTCCATCTTGATTACTGACGTTAACTTTTGGCCCACACGTTTAGGGGCCAAGTGATTCTTTTTGTTCATACCCAGTGTATAATTATGGTCTTCGTTTCTAACAAATCATTTAAATACATGTATTGATCACGTGAATGAAGGGAGTGTGCTGGTTATAAATAACTTTAAAGGGGCCTTTTCACAGATTTTGGCATGCATTGAAGTTTGTCATTAAATGTTTTAAATTTGATAAATGTATACCTTGGAACTAAAAAGCTCGAGTAAAAAAATATATAAATAAAGAAAGAAACAAAAGAAATCCTCAATTTGGCTCGAACCACTGACCCTTGGAGTAAAAGTCTAGCACTTAAACCATCTGACCATCCGTGCTCATACCGTGAGTGGTATACTTTATACATTATATAAGCAATCCTCGTAATGTCACAAAATATAACGATAACATCAGAACTCTACACATTATTCAATCGTTTCGCCTTTGTAACGCTTTATAATTTTCAGGTTTTTAGATCGTCAACAGATGCATATAATGGATATTTTATAGCATGGTAAATGTCCAGTATTACTGTTTTCTCTCAAATATCATAACAACAATCCCAATTTAGTCAAATTACCAAAACGTTAAAAGGTCCCTTTAATAGCCAACGATCTAAGTAATCTATTCAATGGTATTCATAAAAATGTCGTGTGCCATACCCTTACAGATTTGGTGGCCTTGAAGATACTCTGTTTGTTGTTGTTATTGTAGCTGAAAACACCATGTGTTGTCTACCACAGCTGTTACCCATGACATTCCAAGGTATATATTGTAGACATGATTTGAAGAAATATATAATATATATATGTAATATCACGTCAAAGAACTGACGCATGTGGCATAATAAAGTTTAGTCTCAGAAAAATAAAAGTTAATTTGTTGATCAAGTCTTATTTTTTTATTTTTTTTTACACTTCGTGCTAAGATGAGCTTACAAACCATATACTGCGGAATCAGCACATAAAGCCACATTAAATCAGATCATTATTACGATGCCGAGTTGAAACACCTTGACATTTAATATAGTATTACAGTATTCAATGACGACCTTGTGTAATTAACGCATCTCAAAGTTGAACCGTTGATATAAAATTACTTTCAAAGAAATGCTTTTTATTTCCAAGAGACTAATGGGTGTTTTACTACGTGTATTTTAATTGATTACGCGGCGTCTCTACGTTACATCTATCTAGCATTGTTACCTAATGTGGTAGTACTTACGGAAAATAATACGTAAACTAAAATAAGTTCAAATTTCAAGTATAGGGAGAGGAAAACATAACGTGACGTTCGTTATCACAGCGTTATGTAAAGATTTATAATCTCTTACAAAAATGTAAAACCTATAATACTGATGTGATGTATACACAGCACAAATCAACAACATGTTTCATTATTTGCTTCCTCTACAATTGGTCTCAAACATATTTATTCTTACTTAGTCTGTGAGACTGCAAGTTTGATAAATATGAATATATTTGTCTAGACTCCGAAAAAACTTAACATTGAACCGTGCAAAATGTTTACCAAATAAACCTTCATACGCCACACATGTCAAATGTTAGTCTACAAAATAAAAAGAAATGCCTAAACTTCAATTTTAAAGATATTCATGTATAACAAAACCATGGATTTCGCATTCAATTTAATTTGGAATTTCAAGACGGTTAGATTCTGTATGATATAATCTAGCGAGAATTGAACGGAGCCTCGCTTTGTGAAAAGGAGGTTTAATACGTGTGCGTAGAGTGTCGTCCCAAATTGGACTTTGCAGTCTCCATAGGCTAATCAGAGACGAAAGTTACCGCTTTTATGATATTTTTCGTTTAAAGAAAGTCTCTTCTTAGCAAAAATGCAGTTAAGGCGGAAAGTGTCGTCCCTGGTTAGCCTGTGCGGATTGCACAGTCTAATATGGGACGAAACTTTACGCATATGCATTAAACCCCCTTTCACAGAGCGAGGCTCTTATTGAATGCTTCGAAGTACAAGCAATAACGCTTTGAATCATCAGACGACACTTTAAACACAATACAAGAACTCTCCTCGGGAACTCATTCAAAAGAAAACTGGAAACGAAGAGAAACATGGTTAGCGCAAGTAGTAACTTCTGAATAACGTGTTTATTTTGTTCTGTAAGGCGTCTGCAAAAGATGCGACAATATACAGTAGTTATACTATTTTATAAAATAAACATATCCGTTTTCATCAACAACAATAATAAAAGAAATGCAGTTACAACAAAACAATCGAGCACATAAAAAACAATACCATCGACCAAAACTGAATGTTTATTTTTGTCTCAATTTTCTCCAAACGAATGGTGCAACAATAAAATTCATAGAAATACCAGTAAATTGCATGCGTGTCTGGATCAATGCAACTGGCTTTCTGCAGAATGAGAGAGAACAAATTATCACTCTTTGAGAATATCAGACATTGCTGGATGCTTACCAAAGCAGATGTGTCATTGCTCTTTTATAAAATTGTACTGTGATAAAACACATCTTAAACAAGTATTCCTCTATTTTCGATGACTTATAAAGACCCACATGTCGTTTTCAGAATACGTTTTTTTTTCTGAAAATAAACTATTTAAATATATTTACATTGGTAACGTTACCTGATATGATATACTGCACACACGGTTTGCAAATTTATTATATTAATATATTTATTATGTATTCTACTGCTGTCAATGAATACCAATATGATGCTCGTTACTCACTTAATAACCATTTAAATGCGTCGCATCTGTTATGTCCGAGAAACCAAACAGTTACAAGACCGAGTTAACATGTAGGTGCCACTGACGTGCCTGTCTTGAGAAAATCCACACCTGCAGTCGTAATGGACCCCACATCCGGGTTCCGTCTCTGGCGGTGATCGGGCTTGGTTATGCTGGAGATGAGAGGTCGCCGGCTATGCTGCATAAACACCGCCTGTAGAGAGAACAGGTGGCGCTGGTAGAGCAGATGCAGCGACACTCCTTCTGGAAATGAATCTCCGTTTGAGGATAATAGGACGTCATTAGCAGCGCTGTCAAGTAAGAATTACGTTTCGCTCTAGTTATGGATATGGCTCTTAAAATTCCTGTTTCCCAGTGGAATTGATTGAATTATTACCGCAATGTTCACCGGCTGATAGCAATTGTTTTTTTTATGGCTTAAGTAAAGGTCATTGTGATAACAAATAATGAGTGTTTTGATTGTTCATGGAACGGATTTTTCATTTTGATCAATCGTTCATAACTCAAATTAAACTCGTATTCACGTAAAAGTCATTAAATAGAAATTCTTTAATTCTATAGAAATTGTATATTAGAAAAGCTACTAAATATATTCATTTTAACACAGGATAACCACAAGAGCTGTCCAAAGACAAGGACTATTCCTTGATAGTATAATGTACATGCAAAATCTCTATCTGTCACCTTATATAATGTCAGGTTGGAAGTTGACTTTATGAGCTGGTCTCTGTGAAAACCGGGCTTAATTCATATGCGTAAAGATTAGCATATTTAGTCCGCACATGCTTATCTGTTACGACACTTTCCGCATTGACTCGATTTTCGTTTTGGTGTGACTTTCTTTAAACGAAATATTCCATAAAAGAGGAAAGTGTCGTTCCTGATTGCCTTTACACACATGCATTAAGCCCGGTTATCCCAGAACGCGGCTCATATGTAGTACATGTAGTTACGAATATTTGTGTAACCATAAACCAGATGATGAATAATATCTAAACTAGATATGACGTGAACACATTGAGTAGAGGGCCACACTCACGTGCCAAATATTAAACATACGGACTTTGAGCTCTTAGAAAATTAAAAGTTAATTTGTTGATAAAGTCTTAATTTTTACACTTCGTGCTCGGGTGAGCTTACAAAAAATATACTGCGGACTCAGCACATAAAGCCGCGTTAATCAGATCTTAAGTTCGATGTCGAGTTGAAGCACCTTTACATTTTATAATAGCATAACAGGCTTCAAGGACAACCGTGTGTAATTAACGCATTGCAAAGTTGAACGGTCTATATAAAATACTTTCAAAGAAAATGCTTTTTATTTCCAAGAGACTAATGGGCTTTACCGGTATACTACGTGTTATTTTTTAATGATTACGCTGCCTCTCTACGTTATATCTTTCCTGTAGTGTTACCTAATGTGGTAGTTCTTACGGACAAGAATACGTAAACTAGAATAAGTTAAAATGTAAATTATAGCGAGACGAAAACATAACGTGATGTTCGTTTTCACAACGTTATGTAAAGATTTATAATCTCTTAAAAAATGAAAGACTTATATTGCTGATGTGAGGTATACAAAGCACAAATCAACAACATGTTTCATTATTTGCTTCCTCTACAATTGGTCTCAAACATGTTTATACTTACTTAGTCTGTCAGACTCTACGTTTAATAAATATGAATATATTGGTCTAGACTCCGAAAATACTAAACCTTGAACCGTGCACCATGTTAACCAAATAAACCTTCAGACGCTGCACATGTCAAATGTTACTCTACAAAAAAAAATGCATCGACGTTAATTTTAAAGATATTAATTTTAAACAAAACCATGGATTTCGCATACAATTTAATTTGGAATTTCAAGACGGTAAGAGTCTGTATGATAGAATAAAGCGTGAATTGAACGGAGCCTCGTTCTGTGAAAAGGGGGTTAAATGATGTGCGTAAAGTGTGGTCCCAGATAAGCCTGTTCAGTCCGCACAGGCTAATCAGGGACTACACTTGCCGCTTCTATGATATTTTTCGTTTAAAGAAAATCTCTTCTGAGCAAAAATGGAGTTAAGGCGGAAAGTGTCGTCCCTGATTAGCCTGTGCGGACTACACTGTCTAATCTGGGACGACACTTTACGCACATGCATTAAACTCCCTTTTCACAGAGCGAGGCTCAAATTGAATGCTTCGAAGCACAAGCAATAAGACTTTGAATCATCAGACAACACTTCAAACACAATACAAGAACTTTCCTCGAGAACACTCTCAACAGAAAACTGGAAACGCAGAGAAACAGGGTTAGCGTAATTAGCACTTCACAATAACGTGTTTATTTTGTTCCGTACGACGTCTGCAAAAGGTGCAACACAATATATAGTATTAATACTATTTCATATAATATACAAACATGTTATTGAACTTAACATAACACATGAACAACAATAAACACTGGAGAAAAAAAATAAAACAAATCGGACACATAAATAACAATAATATCGACCAGAACTGAATTCTTATTTATTTCTCAATTTTCTGCAAACGAATGGTGCAACAATAGCATTCATAGAAATACCAGTAAATTGCATGTGTGTCTGGATCAATTCAACTTGCCTTCTGCTGAATGACAGCAAGAACAAATTATCACACTCTAAGAATATCAGACATTGCTTGGTGCTTACCAAAGCATATGTGTCATTGCTCTTTTATAAAATTGAACTGTGATGAGTGCACATCTTAAACAAGTATTCCTCCATTTTTGATGCTTTATAAAGACACATGTACATGTCGTTTTTCTAAAAACAAACCTTTTGAAATACGCGAATATTGGTATCGTGACATGATATAGTATACTGCACACACAGTTTGCAAAATATGTCTTCTATTGCTGTCGATGATTTGTTTCGGGATTCGCGCGGAAATGAAAGTTTTTAATACTGATATGCTGCTCGTTACTCTCTTAACAACCATTTAAATGCGTCGCATTTGTTACGTCCGAGAAACCAAACAGTTACAAGAACGAGTTAAAATGTACGTGCCACTGACGTGCCTGTCTTGAGTGAATCCACACCGGGAGTGGTAATGGACCTCACATCCGGGTTCCGTCTCTGGCGGTGTTCGGGCTTGGTTATACTGGAGATGAGACATGTCGCCGGCTATGCCGCATAAACACCGCCTGTAGAGACGGTACAGGTGGCGCTGGTAGAGCAAAAAACGTCGCCGGATGTAGCGACACTCCTTCCGGAAATGAATCTCCGTTTGAGGATAATAGGACGTCATTAGCAGCGCTGTCATGTTAGAATTACGTTGCGCTATAGTTCTGGATATGGCGCTGAAAATTCCTGTTTCACAGTGGAATTGATTGGATAATTACCGCAATTTTCGCCGTCTGATAACAATTCTTTTTTTCGTGGCTTAAGTTAAGTTCATACAATGAATGTGTCTTTGCATTTTTCATGGAAAGGGTTTTTCATTTAGATCAATCGTTCATAACTCAAATTAAACTCGTATACACGTAAACTAATGTAAAGTATTCACATAATGACAAGCTGAATTATCCGATATCAATTGTAAGTGAACATAATTGAGCTAAAGCAAATTGTCGTAAATAATTCAACTAAAGCACATTGTCTATGCTACTGTTTTAACAAATGATTAATAATCGACAGCCGATCAGGCGTATTTCGTACATGACGTGAACAGATCTATTTGACACAATAAACCTTGACGGAAATGTATTCCTATTGTTCTTCGTAATTGAAAGAGTATTTGTTCTTCTATTAATTTAATACAATGCTATTTTTCTATATGCGGAGATATTACTTTCAACGTACCATGTGACGATTACAATTATCGCAAATTAAAGGCGCTTTAATTATCTATACAAGTAGACAAACGTAGGAAGAAGTCCCTTGCACATCGGCTAAAATCCATTCGCTTATATAATTGAAGTGGGCCAAGAAAGTAGTTATTATACATGTATTTTATGTAGTTCAAGCAACATGGTCGGAAGAATTCAAACAAAAATGCATAGAATTTTCATCGCGAAAGCCAAGCCAGCTGCGTCATTGAAGTATTTCCATTCAAAGAGTAAAACGAGGAAACATGATCAAACTCTTGAAAAATTGTTATTATTGGTTATACACTATAAGTAATTTGGTGTTTTTAAATATTTAAACATTTAACATTTCAAACACGGTAAAACATATCGAATCAAGACTGCATTCAATTGATAGAAGACTAATATGCATTCATGAAAAGCATGGGTTTAACAGAGCGAACTGAGAACGACAACTCTACAAGGATATTAAACCAGAACTCAATAACACGTAGATATCCAGAAAAAGAAATATTTTTCTATATATATTTCCAAAATTATTCCTATAATTTATGAATCTACATGTTCAAAGCCACAATATTGATACGTTACAGTATCCCACTTTTCATAAAGAGCTTCAAATTCGGTATTAAATGTTCGTTGTGAAAGCAGTTTTCCGACAAACACTGTTCAAAGTAAAAGAAACGTTAACCCACGGCGGTAGAAAATAATCGGAGACTTTCAGTGTGAAAAAGGAAGACAAATGAAAATGAGAAATTCGTTTTCGTTTTTTTATCTTCATATTTTCACAACATGAGTTATTTTTAATTTAGTTATTTGATACAGTGAGCGCTATGATAGGAACCGATGCCATGCATTTTGACAGTTGACATTTTATGTCGCAGATTAATTCGTACGATACTTTATACATGAATTTACGATGAAAAGAGGTTACGTATTAGTGTTGTGTTGCTTATCGCGCTGGAATTGTGCATCAAGGGAAATAATTGCATAAACGCAGCTGAACACTTAACATACACAGTGGATACCCTTGAAGACGCTGATCCAAGTTTAAAAGCATGAGAAAAATATTTATGTACGAAATAACTCCTACGTTAAAGTATATATTCAACAATCAATGGTCAAACGGGTTGCACTATTTTGTTGACATTTTCTGGTAAATGCAAAATCATAACGAAAAGACGTCTAGCAACATAATGTTCTGGGGAGAACATTACTTTATTTCGAACCGCCATGCTAATAAGGAATTCTTTTTAATGACTGCCGAACAATGCAAACGTTTCCTGATAAACACTTTGGAGAATGATCTGTGTTTAACCGCGCTGTGCAATCACATATCTANATATAATTGAAGTGGGCCAAGAAAGTAGTTATTATACATGTATTTCATGTAGTTCAAGTAACATGGTCGGAAGTATTCAAACAAAAATGCATAGAATTTTCATCGCGAAAGCCAACCCAGCTGCGTCATTGAAGTATTTCCATTCAATGAGTTAAACGAGGAAACATAATCAAACTCTTGAAAAATTGTTATTATTGGTGATACACTATACGTAATTTGGTGTTTTTAAATCGTTTAACGAACAATATTTAAACAGTAAACATTTCAAACACGGTACAACATATTGAATCAAGACTGCATTCAATTGATAGAAGACTAATATGCATTCATGAAAAGCATGGGTTTAACAGATCGAACTGAGAACGACAACGCTACAAGGATATTAAACCAGAACTTAATAACACGTAGATATCCAGAAAAAGAAATATGTTTCTATATATATTTCCAAAATAATTCCTATAATTTATGAATCTACATGTTTAAAGCCACAATATTGATACGTTACAGTATCCCACTTTTCATAAAGAGCTTCAAATTCGGTATTAAATGATCGTTGTGAAAGCAGTTTTCCGACAAACACTGTTCAAAGTAAAAGAAACGTTAACCCACGGTGGTAGAAAATAATCGGAGACTTTCAGTGTGAAAAAGGAAGACAAATGAAAATGAGATATACGTTTTCGTTTTTTAATCTTCATATTTTCACAACAGGAGTTGTTTTTAATTTAGTTATTTGATACAGTAAGCGCTATGATAGGAACCGATGCCATGCATTTTGACAGTTGACATTTTATGTAGCAGATTAATTCGTACGATACTTTATACATGAATTTACGATGAAAAGAGATTACGTATTAGTGTTGTGTTGCTTATCGCGCTGGAATTGTGCATCAAGGGAAATAATTGCATAAACGCAGCTGTACACTTAACATACACAGTGGATACCCTTGAAGACGCTGATCAAAGTTTAAAAGCATGGGTTTCCCTGGTCATTTAAGCAAAAGAGTCTGGTCAAATTTGGGAGTTTTTAAATATACAAATTGGTCAAAATTGGGCTTTTTTACAAACAAATATTTGCACATTTAATTTTTATTTGCCTTTATAAAACATTTTTCATTTGTTTTAACATTTATTGTATATTGAAAAACACAGCATGATTTAGTATATACTTTTCCATATGAAAGGTACCGTGAATACTCAGTCATGAGTCTATTCGCTCAGCTTGGAGAAGTCGGGGGGGGGGCGGGGGGTAACAATTTGACGAAAATGGGCAAATTTATTTATAATCAATTCATACGAGGATCACGAAAAGAGAAAATAAAAACATGCGAAAGAAATACAACAACCGTGTTTTTGTGTTGTGTTGCAGAGTTAAGCACGAAAGAACAATTATCCTATGTATTATACCACCTCACACCTTAAACACGCATGTATCATCTGTCAAACAATGATTGCGTATGTAAGTAAACGAATACGTCAATAACATGCAGAGAGTTGATTTTTCACATAAATATACTTTCACTTTCGCCTTTTTTCACAATAAAAAAGTTTGTTTATTTTGCATCAATCGAACTTTAAATTTACCCGTCAATTGGTTGTTATACGAACAATCCCCATGGCGTTCCAATCTCGTTTCACGATTTACAAAAAACAAACAACAACAATTTTTTTTCGAAACTTAGAAAGTTAAGACATATCGTGTTGGTATACATTATTATATACTTTTTGACACATAACTGACATTAAACGCAGGGTCGAGTCTCGATTTTTTACTATATACTATATATACTTACTTAGTATTTAGTATATAGACTATAGTATATAGTAAAAAAATCGAGACTCGACCCTGTGACATTACATATTGTTTTAAAATTTAAACAATCAATTACAAGTATATTCTGCATTAATTATTATTGTTATTATTATTATTATTATTATTATTATTATTATTATTATTATTATTATTATTATTATTATTATTATTATTATTATTATTTACCATATTTATATAGCACTTTTTTCATGAATTTACACGTTCAAACGTACTTTACAATACAAATTCATAGTTCAACCAGTAAAATAAACAAAGACATATAAAAACTATGATAAACAATGATACATGTAGATGGACACATGTAAAACTAAAATAGATGAAAACTTATATAATACGAGGACATAAATGACAAGCAAATATAAGAACAATTGTAAAATATAGTGTTTAAGAATTAAAACAAAGTATAAGAAAAACCTATAAACGCTTAAAAGATATTAATACCAAGCTAAACATAGAATACATGTTTAAAATAACAAACTAAAGTGCTATAAGATAGATGAGTGCTTTGTGTAAGGAAAAGAAAACAAAAACAGTATTGTCACATAATTAATTTTGAAATAATCATTATTGCAAGTAAACGTTTGCAAAATAATGTGTTTTCAGTGCTTTCTTGAAGGCGGGTAATGTTTTAGCGCGTTCCAAAGTGTTGGAGCGGCAGACCTGAACGAACGGCCTCCGTACGACACAGTCCTGGTTCTCGGCACGACTAGCATGACAGGGTGATTCTGAGATCTGAGATCTGAGTTCTCTGCGTGGAGTGTAAATCTCAAGCATACTCCTGATGTAGCTCGGTGACTGTCCATGAAGTGATTTAAACACATGCATCAGTACTTTGTACTCCACTCTCGGTGTAATGTGACTTTGTCGTGGTGTCCTGATTATAACACGAGCAGCGGTATTTTGAACATGCTGTAGTCTGTTCAGAACATAACTCGGTGAGCCACACATCAGGGAATTACAATAATTTAATGCAAAAATGTACGTTACAAAATGTACTCTGAATAAAGAATTGCACTCTCATCGTCACATAAACAGACCAAAACTGACGTGANTGTCTGGGCCAGCCTCGAACACCGATTCGAAAGTCGGCGTATAACAATTAGACCACTATTACGATTACGCTTTCATTTGGCGTGTACACCATTCACTATTGCTTACTTCATATGAACACAACGTGCCTTTTGGACCGCCCTTTGCCCGTCGTTCGTCGTCTGTCGTGCGTTGTGAGGTTAAAATTAAGAAAAAGTTTGCAAAAACTCTTGAAGTCACGTTTTTCCCAATCATCAGTAAACTTGCTTAGAATACTTGCTTTAATGATTTCTCAGCCGAGTTCGAAAATGGTTCGGACATTGTTTAACCTTGTGAGCATCATGGCTGAGTTCATTAGTGGATCCGGTCCATCAAAAACATGGCCGCCAGGGGGCTGGGCAGTTTTCCTTATAAGGCTAAAGTGAAACAACATAGTGGAAGTCAGATTTTTGGCAAAATCATCATGAAACATGGTCAGAACATGTTTGTGTCCGCCTTCAAAGAAGGCAGCATATAATACTCCGTCCGAAAATTCATGACTCAGTCATAACTTTGACATATATTGATGTTTTTTTTTTAATGATTCGCACAACTGCCAAAATCTCCCTAGCTCAAACATAGGTCAATGTCAAACTTTGAGGTCAAAAGTCAAATTAAGCCATACAACTTCCATCCCTGACTGTAACCTTGACATTAATCATGCAGCTTTAAAATCACTGACCACAAATGACTGAGGAGATGGCGTGTCGCGTGTAACACCTGTCCCCTTACATAAAAGGTCAAGGTCACACTTAGAGGTCGAATATCAAATTTGGCCATCAAACAGCTGTCCGGTCTATCACTTTGCCATTTATCAATCAGTTTTAATATAACTTACCAAAAATGACTTCCACGAGGAGACGGAGTGTCGCGTGTATCGCCCGTCCCTTCACCTCAATGGTCAATGTCACAATAAGAGTTAAAATATCAAATTAGGCCATTAAACAGATTGCTTGTTGCTGAAATGAGAGAACTTAGTGCACTAGAAATAAGTATGCCTCCTTCGAATAAGCGGATCTCCATTGCTTTGCCAAAGTGAAAAATTGTTCACACTATAAAAGTCACATTTTGGTCATATAGTCATGAATTTTGCTCAACTTGTTTTTCGTAAGATATCTTTGCCGAGTTTAAAAATAGTGTCGGTCCATTGAAAAACATGGCCGCCATGAGGCGGGACAAATTTCCTTATATGGCTGTTTAAAACCTTGTTCACACTTCTTATTCAGATCAGTAAAGTTCTTTGGGGTTTCAGGTGAGCGCCCAAGGGTCTTTGGAAACCTGTCTTTTAACTCATTTTTTTCATTCGTTTATTATAGGTAGGGCACATTCACGACAATTTTGAACATCTCAGAGCAAGCCATGTCGAGGCAAGGAAGACAATTCCTGCTGCTGCTCTGGAAGAACTTTCTGCTTCAGAAGCGGAAGGTGGCCACCACGGTGTTTGAAATCGGACTGCCCACGTTCTTTGCCCTCATCCTCATTTTCATCCGCCTCAGGGTAACGGGCGAGATGACGGAGAAAACGGTATGGGACCGGTGCCACGGATGGAAACACATTTCTTCGAAGAACCTCCCCAGAAATCTGAGTTTCACCCCTGACAACGAAGTCACACGTAAAGTCATGAGTCACGTTGTTAGTCAGCAAATGGGAATCATTGGTAATGACACGATTTATCATTATATCTTCAATGTTATCTTGATATTTATGACATACTATATATTAAACATTATTATTAAAAAGGGATATGGGAAAGCAATCCACACTTGGCACAAATGCAATTGTTAAGAAATAAATACAGTTCGTATTCTGATACTGTACTTATTTCCTTTCTGAGACATCGTCTTCAACGACGACCGGTTTTCAGCGATCAGACAGGGAGATCTTATTCAAAGATTTATCTGATGCTGTAGTGGTCCCACCTTGGTTGATAGTCGTGACGAGGAACAACATCAAAATCATTTCTTAAGTCCAAGAGGATCACGTCGACTTGTTCTCTTTAATCTAAAGCTGATGAAAGGCCTTGCAGTGAATGGTTATGCTTATCAAGCTATGGTTAATTCACCCATTTCAAAATCTGATGTTTTTTTTTTACTTTATATATTTGCTTTAAATGAAGGAAATCATGCGAAAGCGCTTATTATAACTGAATATGAAGGAATCATTTGCTTTAAAATATGTCAATACAACTAAACATAAAATGTGACTGATTTACAGGTTTTCATGGCCTTAGTTCTGAAGATGAAATGGTTCGCTTTTTGATGTTTGAAAATGACACCGTCAACAACACAAGAGATTATCTAGCGGGTGTCGTGTTCACCAACAGTTTCTCAGGAAACGGTTCCAGCGTCCCCAAGAATATCGTGTATAAGCTCCGATTCTCGTCATCGCCACGCAATGCTAAGGACCAGAAATTTAAAATGAACCCTTATAGGATGAACACAAACTGGCAAACCGATTTCATTTTTCCGTTGTTCCAACAAGTTGGACCAAGGACCCCAAATGAAACTTGTGGTGGGCCACCAGGTTTGTTTGATATTTGTTATACCTGTTGAACGTTATTTTTGTTGTCATATGAAATTTTATAACTTAGGCTTTACATGTTAAACTTCACTTCTGATAAAGTTAAATCTTCCAATTGTTTTATAATTCGAATGAAATATAGATAAAGGAATGTGATGTAAATATGGCATTCTCATATAAGTTATGTCAATCTCCCTTAAAGGTGGATATATGTTGTAAAAGTCAGCCTATAACAACAACGGGCGGATTCACAAAGTAGTAGTACAAGTCTGTGTTTTACCCAATCTTAACAATTTAATATTTATAATGTTTCACTTATTTAAATAACATTGTTTGTATTGTAACTCAAATAGCTCGTGATTGATCTGCCAGAGGCTCTGCCAGGAAATTAATCCCCGTAAAACAAAGTAACTTGCATACACTATAAACAAGCAACTGCAAAGATGAATAACTTTTATCAACATTTTAATTGTTTGCGATATAATTTAGCGAACGAAAACAGCTGGCGACAAGAC
This sequence comes from Dreissena rostriformis, assembly GCA_007657795.1. Lineage (NCBI taxonomy): Eukaryota > Metazoa > Mollusca > Bivalvia > Myida > Dreissenidae > Dreissena > Dreissena rostriformis. The sequence goes on from VMBQ01009350.1 coordinate 17,097, forward strand.
CATAGACATAGTGAAGTGTTGTATCGTTTTCATGCAAGCTTATGTACCAAACCAGTAGGTTTAATAACATATTTCTCCACATTGAAATGTGTCTTTAAAGACTTAAAGATCTTAAAGATGGTGAACATTTTATCGCGCTTTATGGTTAATGTTTATACTGGAATATACCTCATGATCCTGATCAATTTAACGAAATGATTTATGTTTTCAACTTGTCTCGGACAATCTTATATCGTATTGAATTTTGTTCGATCCCACATAACTGGTTAAATGGCGGGATGCCAACGCTCTTAGACGTCACACAACTTTACCTGTTTGTATTAAATGTAGATTGACTACTCATACGTTGTAATTTCATGGCGGGTTTTTATTGTCGATAACCAGATTATCAGGAATATAAATGATATCAAATGATTTACATGAATGTTGAAATTCAAAACGATCTGCTTATTCAAAATGATTAAAAAAATAATTTTAATTTAATTTAAGTTCTGTGAGAGCCTGATTTAAATGTAGCTTTTTAGATGTGGATTAGTCTAGTTGTGTCAGATACACGTGGAACTAGAAAATAAAGTGACAACCATATGTTAAGATTAAGACGAATGAAACCAATACCTTACTATAAAGAACCAGCCATCTCTTCATTCTGGGAAATACTTCAGCTTCAAAAAGTTGCCTTATACATATACAGGTTATGCGTGGGAAGGCTTTCTTGCCGTACAACACGCAGTCAACATGGCCATCATAAAGGTCGCCGAGGGCGACACCTCACCAAACATGACCCCTGTCGCCGACGTATCCCTGATACGACACCCTTACCCCGCCTACAATGCCGACAACTTCATCCTGGTCATACAGCAGCAGTTCCCTCTCATCCTCATGCTCAGCTTTGTCCTCGTGGCACTTAACGTCGTAAAAGATGTGGTGCACGAGAAAGAAAGAAAACTCAAGGTAGTACAAAACACATAGATAAGAATAATTATATGAATATGCCTTTGAAATTTTAGAGTGAAGGAGAGGAAAGTAATAAGGCAAATTTTCCGTTTCGGGGTGACATGAATTTATTTTAAATAATTCTTTATTTATTATTGTAAACCACGCACACGACTTGTTCTGGTTTACATGCAACCATGGGATATTTAAATGCTAATACCATCGAATCGTATTCTTTATTGTTGCTGTTCGAATGAAATTGTGATGATATTGAGTTAATTATTTCAACACGTATGTGTTGTTAATAAATCTAGGCCAAATTTGGGAGTTTGGCTTCCTAAAACCGGTTTGAACCCCAATGCTACGCTTTACACTGACCGTACAAAGCGTGACCATAGTTGTATTGTTTGCGTATGTGTTTGTAGTTGGTTTTCGACCAATGTCTAATTGTTTGGCGATTGATCACCTGTAGCAAATTGTATAAATCTAGATAACTCTTATCCAGCGGATAACTTTTGGTTATCTTCAATTTAATGATATCTTTTTTTCAAGATAAACAAAGTTATCCACTGGATAAGAGTTATACAGATTTATACAATTGGCTACTGCCATACATAAAGAGCATCACATTGTTTTATAAGATTTATCTCCAACAGATGCAACTAGAGTTAAACTTTGTTTATATGCGTTTACACAGGAATCCATGAAGATGATGGGTCTCAACAACTGGCTTCATTGGGCTGCATGGTTCGTGAAGTATATGCTCTTTTTGTGCATCACTGTGGGGGTCATGACCCTGTTCCTATGCATGGGGACAGCAAAGGGGCCAGTGATAGGCAAGACGGACCCATCTGTGGTCTTTGTTTACCTTCTCGCGTACTCCGTGTCTACCATCTCATTCTGCTTTGCCGTTAGCGTCTTCTTCAGCAAAGGTATGTACAATATTAATACGAGGAAAATCCTAGCATTTTTTAAACAACTGTGTTGTGAACATGCGTAGTTTGTTAGTATTATCATTTTTATAACCACACCGAGTTTATTATTATTCAGCCAACTCTGGTGCTGCTGCGGGCGGGATACTATTCTTCGTGACCTACATCCCCTACTTCTTCATCCAGCCCCGTTACGCGACCTTTACTTGGGGACAAAAGTTGGTCTCGAGCCTTGTTTCTAACGTCGCTATGGCGTACGGGGGCCAGATTATAGGCATGTTTGAAGGAACAGGTAGCATTATTTAAACATCATTTAGTTTTTTCGCATGTTAAATGCATTTAGCACATTGTTGTGTGAAACATTTTTTTTTATCAAATACTCTTCACCTTGTGTGTACGCTCACTGAGAAATTTATAGCCGAGTAGTCAAACCAGTTTGAACTTAAACGTATTTGTGTGAATGGCGAACGACAGCTCGAGAATTACTGGTATACATTTCGGGATGTTCCCTTGCAGAACATCTGCAATATTGATTATGGATGAGCGATTCTGTCAAAATATTTCTTTGCAATATCGAACGGAAAACATTTAATGATGATGGTTTTAGGCAAGATGTCCATGATGACATTAAGGTTCAAATGTATTTGGTGTGTTATTCGTAAAATCTGTATGTTTGTTCCGGTTAACTATACTTAAAATTATGGGCCCCTGTCGGGGGTCACTATGTTATTTTATCAGATTTCTAACGTTAAGATGTTCGAAAAGTATGAGGCTCTTTGAACGTACTGTTGCTATCATTTTAAAAGACACCAAAGCATACATGTTTGTGTTCAAAGATTTATGCTTTTAATTGAGTTCGAATTCTTGAGGTATATCACTAAAAGCTCAGAACGTTGAAAATTCAGGTTCTTTTACATGTTCTGTTATACCATTATAAACAAGACAGTGGGTTGGTTGTCACGAAATTAGTTCTATACTCTAATTTGAGTATGTGTATTTGCATATGTTGAAAAAATTGTCCAATCTATTATCTCCCGAAGATCTGTTTGGCAGGTGAGGGTGTACAGTGGAGCAACATTCGGCATGGGGCGTCTGTAGATGATAATTTCTCGTTATTGAATGTCATTATGATGATGCTTGCGGACGCCGTACTTTACGGAATGATCACGTGGTATGTGGAGGCCGTGTTTCCAGGAGAATTCGGCGTTCCGCAGAAATGGTACTTCCCGTTCACTGTGAGTATCGTTCCCTTCTTCACCGTGTTCAATATTAAATCAGAAAACGAAACATTTTAAAAGAACTTAAAAAAAAAACATGGTAGGTTCCGTTAGTATCACAAGATCGTTTCATGAAGATAAGACATCCTTATTGCCATGGTGTAATTGTTTGCTTATGTTTTGTACGCAGTGCTCGTACTGGTGTGGAACGAAATCAGATGAGTTTGTGCCCGAAGATAAGGGAATATCAATTGGACAGAAACCAGAGTTCTTTGAGGCAGACCCAGAAGGCAAAGAGGCAGGAATATCGATCCGCAATCTCCGAAAGGTTGGTTATTCCTTTAGATTACATGTGTGACTAGTTGTTGTGTATAACGGGCGGTCATTAAAAATCAGAGATTTCTCTTTGGATTACTGTTTCAAGCTGTTCTTATGGTTATACGATTACAACAGTTAACTATGTTAATGCTGTAGTGTCTTTAATTGCTTTGTAGGAATTTAAAAACGGAGGCAAAAAGAAGGTGGCTGTTTGCGGTATGACCTTGGATATGTATGAAGGTCACATTACAGCGCTACTCGGTCATAATGGAGCCGGCAAGACAACCACTATGTCTATGCTGACAGGTGAGGTATTTATGTTTCATTTCAGAATACATTAGGCTTTAAGCCCATGAGTACACATACATATATAACACAATGAAGTCAAAAGTGGTCAATGACATACTGGCATATAAATATACTATTTTATGCAATATAAATTTAAAATTTATAATTAACACTGTTTACCGGTACGTACTCATTTAAGGTAAGTATATATTATATAGTTCTTTTCTTATTCAAATGAACTTGAATGTTCTACGAATGTGTATACATATAGCTTTTATTGCTTTGACTAAAATTGACAGTATTATATGGAGAGAAACTATTGATAATAAAATTCAATTCTCAATTAAGCTGCCTTGAAAATAAATGTTGCAAGATTTTTAATTGTTTTGGTGTTGTGAGATTGTAAGAGTTCGATACATTTTATCATATTTGTGTGATTCCAATAATATATATGTTTGTATTGTTTTCTAAGACTATTAAACACTGGACATTCGAGAAAGTTACAGTGTTTTCATTTTCTAATTTCATATGTAAACAACTGCATCATATAAGGAAATGTTTATTTTCAAATGAGCCCATTCAGCTATTGGGACAGAAATTAAACTTTAGGCCAAATACTGCGTATTGACACTTCAAAAATATTTTATTATGTTGAAGAATATACTGGACATTGTAGGTTTCATTCCCACAAGTAGTGGTACTGCCCGAGTGAATGGGTTTGACATAAGACAAGACATTGCTAACGTTCGCAGCAGCCTGGGTCTGTGTCCACAGCATGACGTTCTATTTGACACCCTCACTGTAGAAGAGCATCTGATCTTCTTTGCCAGGGTAAGATCTTTGTTTCAGTGTGTAATCTCACTTGTCTTTTCTAGAAAGAGACACACCGGTGTGTTTTATTATTGTTTTTGTATGATGTAACTTTTCATGGCTATATGTTTATCTCAGATTCGATACAAGATTTCAACATGAAACAACATTGGTGTATATGTATCAACGAGGAGAATTGCAATTCTTATAAACAATAATCCTACACTTAATTGTAATTGTTTAGGAATATACCATATTTTAAGTGATTTGCACTCATCCATAAACAAAGTTTGTTTGACGGGGGATATCAATTCAACGAATTTGTTTGTTTGTTTTAAAGGCGACGTCACTTTGGCAAATAAATACTGCCCATAACCGAATAAAAGTGCATAACTTGCTTATTATTATTATTATTATGACTTGATTGACAAAATGCGCCCATTTAATGAATACCATAATTAAATACCCAAGATATGCATCTTTTTACAAATGCTATACACCTCGTCACATATGTGCGTAATATATCCTGATTGAACAAAGCAATCAATAATGTGATTAGACACTCGGCTTTAGTTGAAGGGCTATTCCGGGCACGATTTGGAAGAGGAAATTAACCACATGCTCCGCACAATCAATCTGGAGGACAAGCGCCACGCTCAGGCAAAGACACTATCAGGAGGGATGAAACGGAAGCTCTCAGTTGCCATAGCACTAGTTGGAGGATCGAAGGTACCTTGAAATATTCTCGAACACATTGTTCCATGTTTTATTTTGTGTTCGTTTGTTTTTGTTGTAGAGTTGGTGTTGTTTGCGGAACGTATAATCGGTCACCTATTTATGCAACTGTTAATTATTTGACCTTTTCAGTCAATATAAACCCACTATATTATCAAACCCATTATCTCCTTTTTGAGGATGCAAATATCACACCATAATGTGATATAGCATTCGCTGTATGGAACAAAGTACGGCAAACTAAAGTGATATTACCCAGCATTATAATTAAACATAAACTACCGTTTTGCTTATATGCCTAATGAACCAACATTTCATACATACAAACTTGATCGTGCACAGGTGGTGATCCTAGATGAACCATCATCTGGCATGGACCCAGAGGCCCGTAGACAGCTGTGGAATATCCTGCAGCAGAACAAAGCCGGTCGCACGATGGTTTTGTCCACGCACTTTATGGACGAGGCAGATCAATTGGGTGACAGAATTGCAATTATGGCAGAAGGCGTCGTTAAATGCTGTGGAAGTTCTAAATTTCTGAAAAACAAATACGGTAATTCAGACGTATTTTAAGCGCAAAACATTATGTAAAAAAATTGACCCATTATAACTAATGTTATGTTTGATATATGTACATGTTTTTGTCGCACAAGACTATGTTAATGGGAGGTTATGCTGTCTCCTGATATTTACCATCAACTTTTTGATTTAAAGGTGCTGGGTACCACATGATAATCGTAAAAGCAGATAAGTGTGACGTGAATTTCATAACGCAACGTATAAAGCATCACGTTCCGGAGGCAAAATTGGAGAATAACGTCGCGGCAGAGCTATCGTTCATTCTGCCAAAGGAGAGATCTTCGGCGTTCGAGAAAATGTTAACGGAGTTCGACAGCAGACTTGGGGAAATCGGAATTCAGAGCTACGGCATCTCTGTAACAACCATGGAAGAAGTGTTTTTGAGGTTTCAATATGTGATCCTTGTTACCACCTTTTACACCGATACGTATACTTATTTTACCATAACATCTATCAAAGTGTCGAATAAATATTCTGGTTATTGATACAATTCACATGTAGGATAAGTATCGCAGGAAATGAGACAGCAGCACTAATTATATTCTATAAACACATGCATTATCTTCGGAAAACGTCGTGAATCAACAAACGCCTGACACATTGGTGTGAATGCCAATAATGATACGACGTACCCTGGTTTCTTCTTTAGAGTAGGAAAAATTAGTTTGGATGTCAATACGTTTTGGGATCATTCTGTGAAGCCGACGCATGTAACCCAAGACAAGCAGCTTAATATTCATAGTTCATCTTAATATAATTACTTTCCCCTATTTTGCAGGGTAGGTGAACAATCCGTTGAAAGTCCGGGAGATGAGTCAATCCCCCTCAGCGTTAATCATGACATGTCTGTGTTCCCCGCAAATGGCGCTACCAGTGCTTCCAAGAGTAAGTATTGAAACATTCCAAGTTCAGCACGATAATGGTGTTAATATGCGTACAATTACAAACAATACGTAAATATGGATTCATCGTCAATTGTCTAAAGGATTTATATTTAAGTTAGTGTACAATGCAAATAGCCACTGTCCACTGTTTACAAAGGTAACAGGAAATGACAATGAATATGTCCCGTTACAAAGTAAAGGTGATATACTGGAAACGGTATGGACCTTTTTTCGGCTTTCACCTGTCTGTTTTGTGTTTGTTTGTCTGAGTGTCTGCTTGTTGCTGACGCAAATTTGTCAGCTGGCTTTCTTCTGCACTTTTAAACTACATATTCAAACTTCGAAGATATTTTCTTTCGAAAATAATTGTGCATGTGCGGTTTTTATCATCCAATATTTGAAATTACAAAAATAAAGCCACTAATTAATCCTTTCTATTACATCAGGGTTAGAAATATACACTATAACATAGTATTTTCTACGAAACCACATGGTCCACATGTGTCACATTTGGTATGTAATATTGTATAGCAGTCCTCTACAAAGTTTTCTAAAACATCCTAGGGGTAACAAGGTTAATATACACTGTTAAAGCAAAATTACTTTAAGATCACCAATATAAAGTAGTGAAACTCCAGAAGCTGCACCAGTATTTCACCAAGTTTCAGATTTTTTATATTTGGTGTGCCACGTCGTTTTGTGGTTCTCTTAAAGTAGTTTTCTTCAAAACATGTCCCTTGGGTCAATACTGACCATTCCTCGGGGTTCACATGATTTATATTGACCTATCTATCAAAGTAACTGCAACATATTGTTCTCCGAAACGTTAGTCTACTGTTTGGTATTCTGTGTACAGTGTACTATATTCGATTGAATAATGGTCATCCATAATTTTATGTCCCCCAGTCTATACTCATAATACTGGGGGACATATTGTTTTTGCCCTGTCTGTTTGTTTGTTGGTTTGTTGGTTTGTTTGCACAAACTTTAACATTTGCCATAACTTTTGCAATATTGAAGATAGCAACTTGATATTTGGCATGCATGTGTATCTCATGAAGCTGCACATTTTGAGTGGTGAATGGTCAAGGTCATCCTTCAAGGTCAAAGGTCAAATATATGGGTCAAAATCGCTCAAAAGGGGACATAGTGTTTCACAAACACATCACTTGTTTTGACCATGTCACTATTGTTTAAACTGGCCACGCCTAAGGGCAATCGGTAATATTTGTTGTAGCAACTTCCTTCACATAAGTCTCTTCGATGTTCCTATTCGTTACTCTTGTGAAAAGCTCTAGTGGTTATTATGTTTTGCTTTCAGATGCAGCTCCCAGCTCCGATAACAGGTACCACCGAAGCGCCAGTTTTACAGAAAAACTGCAACGCAATAATGGCATTCGTCTCTTCATGCAGCAAGTCTACGCCATGTTCATAAAACGCCTTACACACACTTTTCGGAATTTGATAGTTACCGGCTCCCAGCTAGGAGTTCCTCTGTTTTTCACAATTGCTAGTCTCGTTGTGATCCAAACATTCCCAGGGCCACATGACCAGCCTCCTCTGTCACTCTCTATCGACTCTTTTGGAGATAACGTTGTTGTTTATGCTCTCGGGAACAAAAGTGATACAAATGTGGACGAATTCGGGAATGCGTACCGGGATCAGTTCAACAAGAGCCAACAAACTGTCGTAACACTTGTTAACGATCAGAAAGGATTCCAGACAAATCCTGACATGATTGAGTTCTTGCTGAATCAAGCTAACAATGGGATAGGCGGATACAATATAAAATACCTTGTTGCTGCGGCTATTAACAGCACGGAAGATTCCATTTTACAGATCAAATGCTTTTTCAACAACCAAGCATTTCATACCCCTGGCGTTACCTTAGCTATGGTTGGAAATGCGTTGCTAAGATACGCGATGAACGGCAGCGACTATTCACTGAATGCGATAAATCATCCTTTACCAAGAACATCCAGAGACAAATTTAGAGATGAGACCACATCGGAAACAACAGGGTTCACACTTGCATTTAACATAGTATTCGGGATGTCTTTTCTTGCCAGCAGTTTCGCATTATTTCTTATCAAAGAGAGGGCCACTAAGGCCAAGCATCTGCAATTTACAAGTGGTGTGCGAGTGTTCACGTTTTGGTCAGCGACATTTTGTTGGGACATAATGAATTATTTGATGACAGCAATAACCCTTTTGATAACAATTTGGGCTTTTCAAGTAGACGCTTTTGTAGCGGGTCACAATATGGCCCACCTCGCTCTACTGTTCTTGCTGTATGGATGTGCATTGCTGCCCTTCATGTACCTGTGTTCATTCCTGTTTAACGTTCCAGCTAGCGGATACGTGTGGTTGACAATGTTCAACATTCTCTCAGGTAAGTAATAGTTATTACAATAAAAAAAATATATGATTTTGTCCGTAGGTCAGTTTGGCGAAATATATAAGTTTTGTTTTCACTTTTACAGCAGACACGAATGTGGTTCGTTATGCACAGCCTTTGTTCATTCAACAAAATATAAGTAATGCATGACAATACAAAATTCTACCTATCCTTATAAAACACTTCACAGTCGTTGAAATGAATAAATTGTTATTTAACGAGCTTTAAATATCACTAAACTGCATGGTATATTTCTTTTTTTTTAACACTGACCTATTGCTCTCTAGGTGTGGCTACGATACTTGCAGTTGGTATTTTAAGTATACCACAGTTAGATCTATTGGACCTTGCTCATGCCTTAGAGTGGGTATTTCTGGTTGTGTTACCGAACTACTGCCTCGGCCAAGGTATTGAAGATTACTATCAAAACTACAAACTTGGGCTCATCTACGAGGAGTATTGTGTTAAGGATCAAATTAAGGATCTATGTGATGTTTATCCGAACCCGTGTTGCATAGGTAAGTCTTTTACTTTAAGCACAACGTTCTCTGAGACTGTAGGCATATGACTTAGGCGTTCATTTTATTGTCGGTTTATACCACTTCGAATATTAAGGATAAGAATGGTTCATGTGATAATTCGGTTCAGCCGAAATTCGCATACTATATTGACGTGCAATTATTAGATATATTTAATTATTAACAAGTCGAAGCCGACAACGGAATACATCTGCATCGTTTTGTAGGGGAAATAATGCTATTGACATCTTACCTTTTATACTTTTTAACAGAATCAGGGAACTGTGGCACTAATACCACTAATACCACCTGTATCGAGTACAACCCCAATCCGCTTGGCTGGGAGTCGAATGGAATAGGCAGAATGTTGATGTTCCTATGCATTCAGTTCATGTTCTATTTCGGGGCTCTTCTTCTGATGGAGTCTCAACTTGTCCAAAGCGTCATCCAGAAGTTAAGAAAACGAACAAAGTCAGTTGACGACTATATTGTTACACATGATGTCGTTCAAGAAGATAATGACGTTGCTAGAGAACGGAGCCGAATCGCAAATACGACAGTCACGTCTTTGTTTAGATCGGATAAGCTCATTCTGTCCGAGCTTACTAAATGTTACAACAATCACGTCGCAGTTAATCAAATCAGTCTAGGAATACCCGAAGGAGAATGCTTTGGGTTACTTGGTGTCAACGGGGCTGGAAAGACAAGCACTTTTAAGATGCTAACAGGGGACGAAACTCTCACATCAGGGGCTGCGTTCTTGAATGGTTACGATGTATCAACAAACATTTCAGAAGTACGTTCCGCCAGGTTCTAAATTTACATGCGTTTTGAAAAAAATTCTTAGTAAAACAGAATGTTACATTATTTATTAGGCAAAGTTAGGAAACTGAAAATGAAATGCAACTTTTTATAGACAGATGTATCAAAAGATGTTCATTGTTTGTATGAAAATCATATTTTAATGTTCAATAAAATACTTATGTTACAGGTTCGGCAATACCTCGGTTATTGTCCACAATTTGACGCATTGATAGATCAAATGACAGGACGAGAGACGTTGTTTATGTACGCTAGACTGAGGGGAATTAAGGAAATACCGGCTCTGGTTGAGGATCTTTTAGATGCTCTTCTTCTTACGCAATACGCTGATAAATATGTTCAAACTTACAGGTAAACTTGATTGATTTTTTATCATTTACAATTCAAAAAGCCTTTTGTATAGCTATCTTTTTGTATTGCTTTATAATAAGATATATAACAATATGTATAGAGAAAAATCTGACACATATTGAAGGACGATTTCATTCCTTTTAAGCGGTGGAAACAAGCGGAAGCTTAGTACAGCTATAGCTCTCATAGGGAACCCGCCAGTAGTGTTCTTGGACGAGCCCACGACTGGCATGGACCCGAATGCACGTCGATATCTTTGGGACACTCTGTGTAGGATCAGAGCTTCTGGAAGGACACTGATTCTCACATCGCATAGGTACAGAGCATTATTCATTATGTTGTCTAAACAGTAAACTTGTTTTAAATGCAACCACTTGTATATGTGTTTTAATGTCTCAACATTTTGTCTGCTATTCGTATGTTTAAGCAAAACCGCCTCCTTATCGTGTTACGAAAAAAATAACTGTTCAATTCAGATGGGAAAGGAGTAAACCTTTACACCATTATGGGTAGCATTTAGAGCCATGACGTCCTTGATGTTTTTATGACATTTAATTTAGCTTCTTACTCTGGTTACACACATTTATATGCCTACTTAGCTTATATAGTTTGCTGTTAAATGAATATGTAAATTATTAAATACATTATAAATAATTGTGTTCGCAGCATGGAAGAATGCGAGGCGCTATGCACAAGACTGGCGATCATGGTCAACGGACAGTTCAAATGTCTCGGAAGTCCTCAGCACCTGAAGAACAAATTCAGTGAAGGGTACATTCTCTTTGCGACAATTGGAACCCCTGTGGACGGCTCACTGCCTGACACAAAGGATCTCCAGAACTTCATTGAGCAGCAGTTTCCAGGATGCCTATTGAAAGATGTTGACAGGAGGATGGTCCATTATCACATCACTGATACATCCATGACCCTTGCCAGGATATTTGGCACGATGGAGTCAGCAATAACCGATTTCAACATCGAAGACTACTCCGTTAGTCAGACCACACTGGAGCAAGTTTTTATTAACTTTGCAAAGTCTCAGGTACCACCCACTGAAATACGTTCGGGTTGTTGCGCAGGTTGTTATTTGGGATGCGGATTGTCAAGCTGTTGTCATGGCAGAAGCGCTTTACGAGAAAGTGTGTATGTACGACACGACAGTAATGCGTCGGCGGCACAGAACATTCACCTTTGAATATAAGCAACGCTTTTTGCATTCTGTTGCTTTGAAACGGGAAGAAAATTATTAACACAGGATTCATCGTGAACATTGAATCTTGGATACTTATTTCCATCATATTGATTTCGTTTCTTGACAACAATTGATTGAATATATGACTCGTCAACACTTTCATCGTTTTTCATGACNGTTGCTTTCAAATGGGAAGAAAATTATGAACACAGGATTCATCGTGAACATTGAATCTTGGATACTTATGTCCATCATATTGATTTCGTTTCTTGACAACAATTGATTGAATATATGACTCGTCAAAACTTTCATCGTTTTTCATTATAAAACGCGTCGAATTATATAAATTGTGAAACTGTATCGCTTGTTGTAATATTGTCTTTACACATTCCATATACTTACGAAGAGCTTTTTTATTTGTAAATTGTTTGTTGTTATTGCTTTTGTGATACTTTTTTTTTTTAATTATCCATGTAGTTTTATTCTTCAAAAAATCGATCGCTACACTTGTTGATGGGAAGTACATATATTATTTAAATACTTAATATTCTTAAGTACAAAAAAGTCCCCCAACCATTTGACTAGAATCATACCGATGGTGTTTGTAATTTATGTTGAAAAGGGATCTAAGTCTTAACATTTTCTTATTTTGTGTTTGAAAGATCATAATCTAGAGAAAGGAAAACATTGCCATGAGCTTTGCATACTCGTATATTGAGTCATAAATGCGAAGCAATTACATTGAACCATTGATCCAGTCACCTACATTTACTGCATCATTATCAATTGCCGTTTTATTTTAGCTCGGCTGTTTTCGAAGCAAATCCGAGGTATTGTCATAGCCAGCTCGTCCGCCGTCCGCGTCGTCCGGGCGTCCGAAAACTTTGACATTGTGCAATAACTTTTGCATTATTGATGATAGCAACTTGATATTTGGCATGCATGTGTATCTCATGGAGCTGTACATTTTGATTGGTGAAAGGTGAAGGTCAAAGGTCATTTTTTTTCAAAACTTCACCCACAGCCGAGCGTTGGCATCCGCTCGACGGTGCTCTTGTTATGTTATTGTATTTTTTATCGTTCTGTACATTCAATGACATTGATACTTATGGTTCAAAAGACGATAGTTCATGGGACTAGTCACAAAAATATATTGTTTTTTACTTTGACCAAGCGGTCTGAAATACATTATACCCTATTTTAAAAAGTTTTATCTTCGTATTTGTTAAACATTTATATTAAATAAAATGCTTGATACAAATCGAGTTCTTCTTAACATTTGTTTTATCCCTCGTTCATCTTATTATCTAGTTGTAATCGTAATAATGTTCGATTGAAAAACCAAGATTATATGTTAGTCTAAGATTGTCTTACAATAACGAAGCATATAAACAACGCAATATGGAATATCACTTGATGGTAGGAGTTACAATTGTATGCCCCATTCTTCGAAGAAGAGGAGGTATATTGTTTTTGGCATGTCTGTCTGTCATTCTGTTAAACGTTAACCTTGGTAATTACTTTTTCAATATTGAAGATAGCAACTTCATATTTGGTATGCATGTGTATCTCATGGAGCTGCACATTTTGAATGGTGAAAGGTCAAGGTCATCTTTCAAGATCAAAGTCAAATATATGGGTCAAAATCGCTCAAAAGGGGGCATAGTGTTTGACAAACACATCACTTGTTTCTTTGTGACTTTCGTTTCTTCGCTGTGATTGAGATCTTTGTCACGTTAAATAGCTCATGCGTTAGTTATGATTGTATGATCATAATAAGTTAGAAAAAAACATACATGGAAGGTATTGTTTTATTTGTTTTACAAAGCAACACAGACATTTACCAACTTCAGAAACAGTGCTTATTTTGATTGATGGTATGTGCGCTCACTTCGAAACATTAATGCAGCTCTCTGGTAAAAAAGTGCCTTGCAGTGATTAATATTCGATATTTTTTAATGACAAACGTCTTGAAATACGCTTAGGTCAAATTATGGACGCACAGATGGAATTTCATAAAGAATTTTAAGTTATTTTAAAGGGAAACATTCGTATTTTAAAAATTCATTATGCAATATGTGAAATGCTGTTACCACTTGGCCGTGGAACTATGTTTCCTCTCGAGATCGTTTTGAACAATTAATATTTTAGTTGAAATATATTTACCATTTCTCCTTCCTAACTTAATGTTTAGAATTTAAGAAGATATGTGTATGTTACTCTAGACTCTTCTGAAGGTAATTACAATGAAAACAAAACACATTGTGCATACATGAAATATAAGTGTAACAAAACACTTTCTTACAAAAACTGAAGAAACTGTATGCAGTTTAACATAGTCAATACAATAATCAATAATGAATATACATACTCTTCATATCTGTTCAAATAACAAAGCATAACCATGTTTTTACAGGCCTTTTTTCTACAATATCTATTTCTTAACTAGTGGCGGCGAGTCAGCGCGTGAGTCATTGCCTCTTGGCGTTCTTGGAGATGGGAGCTTGCTTCCACTTCCAATTTGAGGCAGAGATACGTGGGAACCATGACTGTGTTGTGACCTGACACTTCCAATACCCATGCTTGGCTGTCTGGAACCTGCGTAGTTAAACGGCGGAGCGTTGCTTTTGTAGTAATCTGGACTTTTGCTCGGCAATAGAGTTGTGTGTCTGCTTCTTTCCCTGTATTCATGATATACTTTACCAGACGGCGGTCTTTCATCAATTAACCTTTTGATACGAAGATCCAGTTCGCGATCTGTGAGTCGTTCTTGATATCTGCCGGAATTACGTTCTTCGCGGTTCGTTTGCGATTCCCTATTCCGTCCCGACTGTGTTTCCCTGTCTCTGTAGGAAGAATTGCCCTGATCCCTGTCACTACGTCTGAAACTATCCCGCCTAGTGACTGGAGCTGTATACGATGACTTTTTCTCATCATGCATCGAAGAATAATTAGTCAGTTCTTTTGATTTGCGTTCAAGTTCAATAACTCTTGATTCTATTTCGTTGTTCTCTCTTTCTAGGTATTTTACCCGCCTGTGCAAAGCACTCTTCTCTCGTTCGAGTTGTTTTATCCTTTCATTCCCCATGACGACAACATAAGCTTTTTGTTTATTTTCTGTTTCGTCATTCGTCCGTATTGACATATTTTGATAATACAAGTCATCAACAGTTTTCTTAAGATCCTTTATTTCCTCTTCTTGAGAACGCACCCTTCGCTTTAGTGCTGCCTCAACTTGAAGCAATGTAGTTCTTTCCCCAACAACGGTGTCATATTTTGTTTTAAGTGTTTTGTTTTCGGCAAACAAACTCGTACCGGAGCGAAATAATTCTTGTT